>WNWK01007642.1:0-91976 GCA_009830355.1 Cherax destructor | reverse complement strand
ATGGAAATATCACTTCACCTATGCTACCATTCTACTACCTGTGTTCCGACGAGTTAGTCAAGATAGGTGATAACAGTAGCACCTGCTATGCTGCGGCGATGTCTACACTATTTAAATTTCTAGATGTTTGGAACAAAATGAACACTGAAGGTACTCATGAGCTTAACCCCTTGCGAAGGGGGCACGAAAGGAATATAAAGGGTACAAAAACTGAACCTGAAAAATTATGGAAAAAAATATATTCTTACCAAAAAACATAGTGCATAATTCTGGGAACATTTTGATGTAATCAGCTTCTCTGTATCATATTTCTAAGTATGTTTTTCCAAAGATGTAATTTTATTTTATTTTTCCTGTAATCAAGAGGGCCTGTTGACAATGAGTGCTTTTTTGCTTTTTTTTACTCCAAAAATAACTATTTTGATGATTATTTAATTCAAAATAGTCTAAATGGTAACTTGTGTGAGGACTAGAGTGAGCAGAGAGGAGAGATGGTGGCTCAGTAGCCTGAGCGATGTCAACAAAGGTGGAGTTGTGCAACACGGTCATATTTGGCATGCCATAACCATAGAGTTTTACAGATAACAAAACTATGAATAAAACAGGAATAAGTTATTGACATTATTTTCCCTTATTTGCGAAGAGTATTTATAGGAGTGTCATGATTAGGTAAAACTTGCGATTTTGGCTTAAATAGCAACGCTCTTCTTGCCATATAAGACAAGCGAAAATTTGTGTATGCAATAAATTTCGCAAAAATCATTCTGAACCTAACGAAAAAAATATATTTCATTTTGTTTGTTTATTATTAAATTATTTTAAACGTATCTAAAATATATTTAGTTGGGTTAGGCTAAATTAAATTGCGCTTGTTGTAATAAGGTTAGGTAGGTTTTCAAAGTTTCTCTCGTTAGAAAATTATAAATTCTTACATTAACATAAATGAAAATAATATATCTTTAAACGTATAAGAGAAAATTTTAGAAAGGACTTAATTTTAAATGAGTTCTTGCTAACTGACCAGTTTTACCTAATCGGCACGACATAAGGGGTAAAGGAGGTTTTGTGGGCGAGGGGCATGGACTTCCAGCAAGCGTGAGTGAGCGTGTTAGATAGGAGTGAATGGAGACGAATGGTTTTTGGGACCTGAAGAGCTATTTTGGAGGGTGAGCAGGGTAATATTTAGTGAAGGGATTCAGGGATACCAGTTATTTTAGATTTAGTCCGACTTGAATTCTGGAAAGGGAAAGTATAATGCCTGCAATTTAAAGGAGCGGTTTGGGATATTGGCAGTTTGGAGGGACTTCTAAACTGTCGTATGTGAGCGCCTCTGCAAAGACAGTGATTATGTGTGAGTGAGGTGAATGTGTTGAATGATGAAAGTATTTTCTTTTTGGGTCACCCTGCCTCGGTGGGAGACGGCCGACTCGTTGAATATATATATATATATATATATATATATATATATATATATATATATATATATATATATATATATATATATATATATATATATATATATGTCGTGCCGATTAGGTAAAACTTGCGATTTTGGCTTAAATAGCAACGCTCACCTTGCCATATAAGACAAGTGAAAATTTGTGTATGCAATAATTTCGCCAAAATCATTCTGAACATAACGAAAAAAATATATTTCATTGTGTTTGTTTATTATTAAATTAATGTTAACGTATCTAAAATATATTTAGTTGGGTTAGGCTAAATTAAATTGCGCTTGTTGTAATAAGGTTAGGTAGGTTTTCAAAGTTTCTCTTGGTACAAAATTATAAATTCTTACATTAACATAAATGAAAAAAATATATCTTTAAACGTATAAGAGAAAATTTTAGAAAGGACTTAATTTTAGATGAGTTCTTGCTAATTGACCAGTTTTACCTAATCGGCACGACATATATATATATATATATATATATATATGGTTGTTCAATTTATTTATAGATGGAGTTGTAAGAGAAGTAAATGCTAGGGTGTTGGCAAGTGGAGTGGGCTTAAAAGATAAAGAATCTAACATAGTGGAAGTTGTCACAGTTGCTCTTTGTTGATGACACTGTGCTTTTGGGAGATTCTGAAGAGAAGTTGCAGAGGTTGGTTGATGAATTTGGTGATTAAAAGAAAAGAAACACTTTCATCATCCTTCACTCCATCACTGTCTTGGCAGTTAAAAATCTGCAATATATCAACATCCTTCCCTCAGAGTGCAAGCACTGTACTTCACACCTCCAGGACTCAAGTCTAGCTACCCGGTTTCTCTGAATGTTTTCATGTATTTGTCACCTTGTTAAGATAAGATTTCTTCGGATTTTTAACCCCGGAGGGTTAGCCACCCAGGATAACCCAAGAAAGTCAGTGCGTCATCGAGGACTGTCTTATTTTCATTGGGGTCCTTAAGTAAGTAAGTAAGTTTATTCAGGTATACACAAATACATTTACATACATTATCATACATAGCAGCATATGTGTAGAGAACCTAAGATAACCCAAAAAAGTCTTGTCCCCCAGGATGCGACCCACACCAGTCGACTAACACCCAGGAACCTATTTGTTGCTAGGTGAACATGAGAACAGCTGTAAGGAAACACGTCGAAATGTTTCCACCCACCGTGTGTTTGTCACCTTGTTTCTCTTATATTTATCACCTTGAACTTCATGTATTTGTCACCTTTTTCTCATACACTTGTCACCTTGTTTCTCATGTATTTATTACGTCTTTCATCATGTATTGGTCACCTTGGTCGTGTATTTGTTGTATAGCTCAGTATATATGTTTTAACATGACTGAGAGTGAGAATGTTATAAGATAAATATCTCATGCACACAACTGGTTACGTTCACAGACTTAACACTTAATTAACTCTAAAGTAAATTAGTTAAGTTACAAAAGTAGTAAATTGCATTATTGCCTAGCGTACCTTTTTATGTAGTTGACGTAAAGTTTATGCCATAAGTATATTATGTCAACGACTATATAAACAATATAGTTGGGCCATCGGGATGCACAGGGATGCTGTCCTTGTTACGGAGGCACTATACGCCAGCGATGCTACTCGACTCAACTTCCTCGTTGCCAACGACGACACAATCTCCTTCGGAAACTTTAGTTATCTTATCGTAATTGATATATTGCGTACATATATTATGCAAGTTGAACCTGATAAATGGGAAGGTTCAGCTTGTACTGTACATAAACTATGAAAGTTCGAGTATGTATAAGAAATCTGTGATAGACTGAATACTGATGGCAATACATGGCATGTATGTATGAACATGACGTCATCATCCCGTGGGGCTCCAGAAGCCATTTGCTGTTGGAATGTTTTATTTTACATAATTAAATAGTTGTGTTCAGTAGCGAATTCGATGTTCTATATTTTATATGGAACATTTGTGTTTTTTTTATTGTGAATCTGAAATAATAAAAGATATGATAAAACACGAAATAGGATTCATCACTGTTTAACCTTGAGGAATATAAAAGGATTTATGATACCAGTTATCTTTATCAGAAACAAACAAAATGATGATTTTATATATATATATATATATATATATATATATATATATATATATATATATATATATATATATATATATATATCAATAAAATGCTAGATTCGCAAGAGCAGGCGAAATATTCACAAAACACTGATCTCTGGCCGACGGAGACTCGAACCTACGAACCTTGTGACATTGTTATTAAAAGATGATAACATCAAAACTGCCTTCATAGAAAACCTGAAATCATTCTATGACAGATGGGAAAATAAAAAGTCTGGGCCGGATGGTGCCATCGCCCCGTGTACAGATGCTGTCCTGGTAGACAGTAACTCTAAGAATGGAGAAATGAATGTTAGTGGCCTGGGGGGAGACAGGAGCTGTAGTGGGGAAACAGGTGTAGACAAGGACATGGAAAAACCAATGTTACAAACTAGCAACACCACGGGAGATAGTAAACAAGGAAATGCCCCTAGAAATAGTGAATATAAATTACCAGAAATAACTGCTGGTGAAAGCTCCATCGTTAATACTAGTACTGAAGATGGAAATGAGACACACACCAGTAGGGAATACAGTCACAAAAATCCAAGGCAAAGAGAAACCAATTCAATGCAGCTGGTATCTGCAGTCATGGAATATCTGGAAAAAACCGGATGGGACGTGCAACTTTGACCACCCCAGAAAATGCCATGCCCATATGGCAACAGGAAAATGCAACCTCCCGTCCTGTAAGCTTTTCCACCCTGAAATATGTCACTCTTCAGTTCAGGAAAGACAGTGCTACAATTTATATTGCCAGGCACACCACCTAAAGGGTACAAGAAGATACAAAACATCCAGACCATGGGAAAACCTGGGTAGCCACAGCCACCCCAGACAGAGAGGTTTTTTAGTGCCAGGAAGGAAAAAAAGCTGGCAGGAAATGATAGAAATCGTACACCAACTCCAATCATTTCTGGAGTGGAATCACAGTCAATGGCCTCCACTCCAAAACAACAGATATTAGAGCCAGGAAAAAAAGACTCCCCCCATACTACCAATCCGACGACATTCTTCTTTTCAAATATACAGGGTCTAAAGCCAGCAACGAAAAACAAAATACCTTACATTCGTGGACTGCTTACAGAGTCAAATGCAATATTCGCGGGATTTCACAGAGACCCACATAAAGGATCACTTGGACAACGAAATATGGATCCGTTAAACTTAAATGTACAGAGTGAACGGAAAAGTGGGGGAGGTTGGCCTGTATACAGAGTCACATTTAATAGTCGAATGATGAGTTGAAGTTTTAGCAGTAAGATCGAGACCAAATTGTATGAGTGGTTGAAAAAGGCGTCGCGGATGCAACGTCCCAACAATTCCAGGAACAGCTTTTGAAAATTGACCACTGTCTGGAAAATCTTCCAGCTCCTGCCCCCAACATCCTGCTCCTGGGGGATTTCAACCTAAGGAGGAACATAGCAAATAATGTTGTAGCAGAGATAACACCAGGATGCAGCTCAGATGAAAACTCGTACACACGAGAGCTTTTAAATCTCTGCACCAAATTCACCTTAAACCAACAAATAATAGAGCCTACAAGATTGGAGAATACGCTGGACCTCATCTTCACTAACAATGATGATCTGATACGAAATGTCACTATATCAAAAACAATATACTCAGATCACAACATAATAGAGGTCCAGACATGTATGGGCGGGGCCCCAGACCAACAAAATGTGACCAGTCACGAGAGAGCCTTCACCAAATTCAACTTCAGTAACAAAAACATAAAGTGGGACCAAGTAAACCAAGTCCTAAATTATATAAACTGGGAAGATAGCCTAAGCACTACAGATCCCAACCTATGTCTTGAACAGATTATCTCTGTGGTACTAAAGGTATGCTCAAGGCATATTCCGTTAAGAAAAAGGAGGATAAGATGTAAACTAGAAAGAGAAAGGCGCTCCTTATACAGGCGAAGGCAAAGAATAACAGAGTGGCTAAAAGAGGACAATATGTCTGCAATACGTAGGGAGACACTGGTCAGAGAAATAACAAACATCGACTAAAGCTAAAGGAATCTTACAGGAGTCAAGAAATGCTGGTGTATGCTATACGATCACTCTCCTAACTTTAGTGCCAGGACATAGATAGGGTAACCTGAGTCTGACAATATTTAGTAAGTTATTTAAAAAACTTCAGAAGAGTTGTGTAGCCTAGTGACCCCCCTTTCTCAAAGAACGACAAGCTCGTAAACGCGCACGCACGGACGTACACACACTAACGCGCACACAAACACACGTGTACACCAGCAAGTATTATAGTAGTAAATATTAGTATATATTAACAAGGAATAGAGTGAGAAATAATTCTATAATATTCAAAAGAGTAGCGTAGCCTAGCTTGATAAATTGACCCCTATTTTTCCTTAAAACAGAGACAAGCACGTAAACAAACACACACACACACACACAACACACATAGTAAAGTGACCCCCGTAATAAAGTGACCTAACTATTTCTCAAATACTAAGAGACAAGCGCGCAGCACACACGCACTCACTACACACACACACACATACACGTGTACACATACTCAGGTAAACCTAACCTAACACATTAGCACATAAACCCACACACACACATAATTTTGCACAAAGCTGAAGGATCTAGAGCATCCTAACAGGATAAAAAAAATGGAATCTCAAAAGGGAGGATGTAAAGGTAAAAGAACCGAGGATGCCTGGTCTGAAAAGGAATGGGTAGAAAGGCTCAGGAACAAAATGCATCAAGAATGTGAAAGTTTTTAAATGAGCTTTGCAATAACATTTTAGAGAAGCTATCTGCAGAGAGCAAGAAGTGGGAATCATGAGCTGTAGCTGCTGAGGCAAGGATACAGAGACTGGAGGAAGAAATGGATGTGCTGAAGCATAATATAATGAGGTCCGAAAAGAGCACGGTGACTGAAATGAGAACAACAGCAGGCAGTGATGGGACTGAAGGAGGGGATGGAGCTAAGAAGTCCCTTGCAGAAGTAATATCAGACCATCAGGGTGTCCAGAAGATGATAAGGGAAGCAACAAAGGAGATGCTTAAATCTGATCCAGAGATATGGAAGGAAAAGAAATGGGAAGAAGAGAAGGAGAGGTCAATAATTATTCAAGGGCTTCAGCATGCTGAAGGGAAGACCTATGATGAAAGAAAGCAATAACAGGATAACAGGAGAGAACGACAAGTCTTAGGTAAAAAAATTCACATACTTGGGGAATATTCGAGGGAGAAAATCGACCAATCAAATTGACATTAATGACAGAAGTGGTGCGGAACAGGATACTAACACAGAAGCCATTGTTAAAGGACTCTCAAGAATATCAACAAGTGTTCCTCAATCAAGACATAACACGAAAAGAAAGGAAAATAACTGAGAGTGAGAGTAAGATGGAACCAGTGGAAGGAAAGAGAGACAGGACAGGCAACGACAGACAGGAAAGCTCAGGCTCCAGGGGGAACATCAAACACAAATGATTAAAGAAATCCCTCAACCCCTGTCACCCCATATCAACAAAACACAATAATCAGAAACAAATCACACTTCATAGCCGCCCCCCCACAAGCACTAATTTCACAATCACAGCAGCCTCCCATAATCCGCCCTGCCTCCCACACCCCAGCCTGCACCATCCTCTTCCACCTTACAAAATACAGTACTGGAAAGGAAACTAAAGGTATGGTACACTAATCAATAAGAGTGAAGAGTGGCAAGAACAAATCATTGATGCATCCCCTGACATCACAGCAATAATAGGCAAACTTACAGGGAGGATAACGATGTAATCTTTCCAACTGGATATCAGATCCTGAGGAAAGACAAAGAGAACAGAGGGGAGGAGGGCACTGCTCATCAAAACCAGTGGAGTTTGAAGAAATGGGAGGAACGGACAGAGGGAAACAGACTACTTCATTGTAGGAACACTTCTTCCAGATGAGCAGTGATGTATAACCCACCACTGAACAGCAGGAGGCTAAGACTAGAGTATGATGAGCGCAGCAGCACGAGAAGGACGAAAGAAGCCAAACTTTAAGAAAGGGGACTACATAGGCATGATAAGATTTCTGCATGAAGTGCAGTGGGAAAGGGAACTAGAGGAAAAGACAGTAAATGAAATGATGGAACTAGTAACCACTAAGTGCAAGAAGGCAGAGGAGAAGTTCATACCAAAGGGTAGCAGAAAAAATGGTAACAAGGAGTTGAGCAGAAGAACCAGAAACGAATATGCAGGGATAAGGAGAGACACCCAGAGGCAACACGAAAACGACATAGCACCAAAAGCCAAATCTCAATCAATGTTGTTATACAGTCACATTAGGAGACAAACAACAGACAAGGATTAGGTAATCAGGTTGAGGGAAGAAGGAGGGGAGCTCACCAAGAGTGACCAGGAAGTATGGGATGAAATTAACACAAGATTTAGAGAGGTATTCTCTATAAAGACAGAAATGCTTCCAGCAAACCATGGATGTAGGGTGCACCAGCAGGTGCTGGACACAATGCACATAAAAATGAAGGAGGTGAAGAAACTGCTAGGTGAACTAGACACCTCAAAGGTGGTGGGCCCAGATAACATATCTCCATGGATCCTGAGAGAAGGAGCAGAAGAACTATGTGTGCCACTAGCAGCAATCTTCAATAAATCTATCGAAACTGGGCAATTGCCTGAGACGTGGAATACAGCAAATGTAGTTCCAATTTTTAAGAAAGGAGACAGACAGGTAGCATTAACCTACAGACCAGTGTCACTGACTTGTATAGTATGTAAAGTCATTAAAAAGATGATCAGAAGAAGAGTGGTGGAGCACATTGAAAGGATTGGGTTCATACATGACAATCAGCACGGCTTAAGAGATGGGAAATCCTGTGTCGCAAATTTTCTTGAGTTCTACGATAGGGTAACAGAAGTAAGACAGGAGAGGGATGGGTAGATTGCATCTTTTTGGACTGCAAGAAGACGTTTGACACAGTACCACACAAGAGATTGGTACAGGCAGGAACATTAGAGAAAGTACTGCAATGGATCAGGGAATACCTGACAGGAATGAAACAACGAGTGTTGGTACGTGATGAAGTGTCAAAGTGGGCGCATGAGTCGAGTGGGGTTCCACAAGGGTCAGTCCTAGGTCCGGTGCTGTTTCTTTTATATGTGAATGACATGATGGAAGGAATAGATTCAGAAGTGTTGCTGTTTGCTGATGATGTGAAACTGATGAGGATAATACAAACAGACGAGGATGAAATAAGATTACAAGGGGATCTGGACAGACTACAAGTCTGGTTTGACAAATGGCTCCTGGAGTTTAACCCCAGTAAGTGCAAAGTCATGAAGATTGGTTAAGGACAAAGAAGACCACAGACGGAGTACAGGTTAGGGGATCAAAGCCTGCAAACGTCACTTAAAGAAAAGGATCTTGGGTAAGCATTATAATGAACATGTCTCCGGAAGCACATCAATGAAATAACTGCTTCAGCAAACCTGAGAATAGCATTTCGACATCTGAGTAAGGAATCATTTACGACATTATGCACCGTGTACGTCAGTCCCATACTGGAATAGGCAGCACCAGTATGGAACCCACACATAGTCAAACACGTCAAGAAATTGGAGAAAGTGCAAAAGTTTGCAACAAGATTAGTCCCGGAACTGAAGGGTATGTCTTACGAGGAGAGATTAAGGGAACTCAACCTGATGACACTAAAGGATAGGTGGGATAGGGACGACATTATAGCGACGTATAAAATACTGAGAGGAATTGACAAGGTGGACAGGGCTCGAATGTTTCAGAGATGGGATACAGGAACAAGGGGCCACAATTGGAAGCTGAAAACCCAGTTGAGTCATAGGGATGTTAGGAAGTATTTCTTTAGCCTTAGAGTTGTCAGGAAGTGGAATAATCTGGAGAGTGAAGTAGTGGAGACAAATTCCATACATAGCTTTAAGAATAGGTATGATGAAACTCATGGAGCAGGGAAGAGTGACTTAGTATCGACCAGTGAAGAGGCGGGGCCCAGGAGCTATGACTCGACCCCTGCAACCACATATAGGTGAGTACACACACACAGGGCTGGGTAGATTGCATTTTCTTGGACTGCAAGAAGGCTTTTGACACAGTTCCACACAAGAGATTAGTGCAAAGCTGGAGGACCAGGCAGGTATAACAGGGAAGGCGCTGCAGTGGAACAGAGAATACCTGACGGGTTTGAGATTATTTCAGTGACTTGAAACTTTCACCATAAGTGAAACTACTGGAAAATAAATTGGTGGTGAAGCCCTTCCAGTGGCTACTTTATAAACTATTTTCTGTGTATATCCTAATTATTCTGAACCATTATTATTCTGAACTTCACCAAACTTATTGTTAACGGACTTGAATACATAAAGTAAACCTAAGTTGCGTTCCAGACGGCGTGTCAAAGTTTGCCTCTGGTGTTTTCCAGGTTCCCTCGACCTTCCAGGGAACCCGTCTGACACCTCATAGGCCTATGAAAATCATATGCTCCCATTATTTATATCTTAACCAGTTAAGATAAAGAAATGAATCATTTATAATCACAAATGTTTTAAGTCATGAGGAATTAGATTTCACCATTATTTTTTTAATGTAACCAGAAGAGCATAAACACCTTTATACAAGCCACTGGCATACAAGTGTATGCCAGCTACTGGCATATAGGTGTATGCCAGCTACTGGCATATAGGTGTATGCCAGCTACTGGCATACAGGCGTATATGTTGAAAACTGCTTCAAAACATTCTTTTTCCAAATGAGACCAAAATGACCGTCTTAAGTTGATATACAGTCGAGTAACATTAATAATGTGTACATTTCTGACCACCTTGGGCTTACTGTAGATACTGGGCAGTACTTTCATACGCAGAATGAATAGCAATTCAGGTTTATTCTGTGCAGTCACGCTAGCTACATTATTAGCAGTTAGGTTTATTTTGATTGGGTTGATAATGTTTTAATATTTTAGATTAACTTTGGTTTTGTTTAACTTGGTTTGGCTAAGTTAGGATAAGTTGGGTTAGAGTAAGTAAAGATTACACTGGTCTGCATGATTTTTTATTGAGTCTATGGTATCTTTTCGGTTATATATGGAAAATAGTGATTCATTGTGTTCATCTCTATCACATCAAGTTGTCAAGTTATACGGAAACGTGACTTTTCTCTTTTCATATAACATAAGTAAATAGGAAAGTGGTATATTACCAATTAAAATACTTACCTTACATTGACTTAAATGTTAAATCTAATATATTTTTTTTTCATTTTCAGATTATTAATATGTCTAGAGGCTGCATAAATTCACCAGACATATTTTGCTATGTCTGCGGGTAATTCACACCTTCAGATTCCCGGAGCAACATTACTCCTTTATTGAAGCGCTGCTACTTTGCTTATTTTGGCTGCAAACTTGGAGACCAGGACAAACCATTTACACCACACAAAGCTTGCAACGAGTTGCATCAGTAAGCTCCAAATGTGGTCAGTTGGAAAACTTAAATGTATGCCCTTTGGAGTACCAATGGTATGGCGGGAGCAGATGAACCACCATGATGACTGCTACTTTCGTATGACTAACGTAGCTGGATTCAACAAGAAGACTAAAGATCGCATAATATACCCAAATATTCCTTCAGCAATAAGGCTGTTCCACACTCTGAAGATATTCCTGTACCTGTGCCACCTGAGACATGGCAAATTTCACCAGAGTCTAATACCACCAACAAATGACGATCCCAAACCCTTCAACCAAGTTGAGCTCAATGACTTGGTGAGAGACCCTAATTGTAATGTGTTCACATAATATATGTAGCAAAACACTGTGCTATTAACGCAGCTCATCCTGTGAGCGGTAGTTTGTGCACCCACAACTCATCTTTTGGGCGGCAATTTATTGTACACCCACAGCTGCTGCTGTGAGCGGTAGCACAAAAAAAAACGAAAAGATTACAAAGCTTCCACTTTCAAACGTCTCAAAGTCACTTCTACCTTTGCTTCCCTTCCCGCATGTTTTCCTGTTGCCCTCTATTGGAGTGTCTTAGGCAAACTTATGACTAGCTTAAGAATTATGAAGCAATAGTTGTATTAGAATTTTATTTACAGTCATGTGCAAATTAAGGGGAATCACAGATATCAATTAAGTGTATTTTGCTGTGGATATGTGCAAGATAAAGTAGTTTTCATGTGGTTAGCTACCGGTTGGGTGCGTAAGTGAGATTTCCAAAAGAAAGTGCACAGTTACTTGGCTCTAGACTGAAGGAACACAGGTTTCTAGCTCCTGGAAAATATTCGCTTGGTACCATCATCATGAAGTGGAGTTCACTCAGTTCTTTGACAAAGAGGAATCTTTAGTTTTCTGTTCAAATATTTTTGGCATTATTAAACACATGGGGATGTCATACAAAGCAGATGAATGGGGACTCTTCATTGATTCTTCTAAAAGAAGTTTAAAGGCTGTACTTCTCTACAATGGCAACACAGCTGCATCTGTGCCAATTGGCCATAGTGTCCAAATGTCATAAACTTACGCAAATATGAAGACACTAATATCTGCAATCAAGTATCAGAATCACAATTTTCTCCTTTTTGGTGATTTAAAAGTTATTGCTCTCCTACTAGGTCTTCAAGGCAGATACACCAAGTATCCCTGTTTTCTTTGTCTTTGGGATAGTAAGGCAGACAGATTACGGCAGACAAATTAGGGCTTATGAAAATTTTTGTGAAGGCTTTGAACAAGAATGGAACTGCTTTCAAGTACCTGGAGTCAAAGTTTCCTTGTATAAGTGAAGGCAAGCTAAAGGCAGGAATCTTTGTTGGCCCTCAGATATGGGAATTGATGAAGGACAAGCATTTTGATGAAGCATTATCAGGTGTCGAGGTGAATGCCTGGTTTTCATTCAAGCAGATTGTCCACAACTTCCTGGGAAACAGGCGCTCCCCGAATATGAAAAAAATGATCCTTAACCTGATTTCAAGTTTCCAATAACTTGGGTCTAGAATGAGTGTGAAGATGCACTTTTTGCACTCACATCTTGACTATTTTCCCAACAATTGTGGGGACTACAGTGAAGAACAAGGAGAGCAGTTCCATCAGGATATTTGCAACATAGAAACTCGATATCAGGACAAATGTCAGCATGATGGTGGATTAATGCTTGTCATTGAAACGTAATGGTCTCGATGCACAGGACAAGCGTAAATCAAAGTGGTCTTCCTTCCTTTGATTCAATATGTAAGGTAACCATTAGGAGCATACTTTTTTAATAAAATCATTTGATTTGATTCATGTTGATTTGGAATTTATATGTCCTTAAAAATAACAGAATGTGCTTTTCCATGATTACTTGCCTAATTTTAATAAATTAACAATCTATTAAAAATTCACATTTTTTATTATCATTAATCTGTATTTTATTCAAAATCCTTACGTGATAGAACAAAATTGTTTAGATATTTACAATCAGCAGCCCAAGAATATGTAAGATCGCAACCATGAATAAAAATAAAAATTAAAAACATTCCAAATGCAGACCAGTGTTATGTGTTATGTCATGTAGGTTAATTTTTCTCATACTAATATACTATAGGGTGTGTGGGTACTAATGTACCAATATTACTTCAAATATTTAACAGATTAATTCAGACGCACTTACTATGAACTAGCAGGTGAATACAATGTATTTGTCGATCCTCGTGACATATCAATCATGACGCAATACTAATGATGACTCACACACACACACACACACACACACACACACACACACACACACACACACACACACACACACACACACACACACACACACACACACACACACACACACAAGCACACACACTACACACACACACACATACACACACTACACAGACACATACACACACACTACACAGACACACACACACTACACTGACACACACACAGGAGTGGGTAGATTGCATTTTCTGGGACTGCAAGAAGGCTTTTGACACAGTTCCACACAAGAGATTAGTACAAAAGCTGGAGGACCAGGCAGATATAACAGGGAAGGCTCTGCTGTTTCTGGTATATGTGAATGACATGACGGAAGGAATAGACTCAGAAGTGTCCCTGTTTGCAGACGATGTGAAGTTAATGAGGAGAATTCAATCAGATGAGGACAAGGTAGGACTGCAGAAGAATCTGGACAGGCTGCAAGCCTGGTCCAGCAACTGGTTCCTGGAGTTCAACCCCACTAAGTGCAAAGTCATGAAGATCGGGAAAGGCAAAGAAGACTGAAGACAGAGTAAAGTCTAGGGGACCAAAGACTATAAACCTCACTCAAGGACAAGTATCTCGTAGTGCGTATAATACCGAGCACGTCTTCTGAGGCGCAATCAACCAAATAACTGCTGCAGCATATGGGCGACTGGCGAACCTAAGAATAGGATTCCGGTATCTCAGTAAGGAGTCGTTCCGGACCCTGTCCACCGTGTGTTTAGGCCCGTATTGGAGTATGCAGCTCCAGTTTGGAAGCAACACCTAGCCAAGCACGCCAGGAAACTAGAGAAAGTACTAAGGTTTTATTAACGCAATTGGAGTGTGTTGATCTGGTAGCGGTGAATGATACTCTTCGGAGGCAACGACTTTGCTTTATTGGTTCTAGTACACAGGAAGTGTGTTTAAGTGCCCGGAGGCCACTCAGGCCCAGCTGCGAGGAGAGAGGAGTGCACTTGTCTCTAGGCTGGCGGGTGTGTGAGTGGGAGCAAAGCAGGATGATGCGGTGTGAGCTGTGGGTAGGCCTATTGATCCCAGTAAATGTCAACACTGCTGACGCGAAATATAAAGGACAGCCTGACGCGAAATGTAAACCCAACTGGGCTGCGAGGGAAAAGTTCATTAGATAGAAGTTGTGAAAGTATGAATGTATGGTGGTGATAGTTTGTTGGGTAGTCTGCTTGTTAAGGTAGGGTGAGTGCCTAGCTCCAGCTATCCCCCACCCCCCTTGCTAAACCCGGTGGTAGGTGACATGAACGTCTCCGACCTGTGGTGAATCACTTGACTGACTGCTTCCATTGTCTGCTCGGGTCATCTGATGCGAGATTAAGATAAGGACAGCAGGGATCTGGCCAAGATCTAGAGCCTTCAACTATACCTCTCTACCTACACTGGTCCGGCCCTACCATTCCACACGTAACTACACACCATTCAGCTACACAACATTCTCCCAGTTGTAACTACACCAGCGTTCCTGGTGTCTTGACTGGCTGCTTACTCAACAGTAGGGTAGTGGTCAGAGGATCAGTCCACCTCTCCTCGGCAGAACATATATTGTGTTGTGGACACCGTAGACGGTCTAGTCACTCCCAGCTGTGACCCCCCTCCCCAAATCATCGACAACGGCTTTGAGTTCCAGAATCCTTCAAAGGAATGTGCCCAGAACATCGACACGGCACCATTCTACACTACGTGACATCTGTGTATATATTAGCTTTGGATCACTAAGTATTTATATATTTAATTTTTAATTTCTCTTAAAGTACGATGAATTACATGTTTGTTTAATATTGTTGACTGATGTTTATTATAAAATTGTTTATCTTATTATGTTATTATTGAATTTTCTATCTTTTTCTTTCCATAAGGAGGAACCAGCCTTGTCAAATGCTCTCTTAGGGTCTGACAGCGCTGAGTAAACCTTCACATGGGCATACAGTTTGCAACAAGACTAGTCCCGGAGCTTTGGGGTATGTCCTACGAGGAGAGGTTAAGGGAACTCGACCTGGCGACACTGGAGGACAGGAGGGACAGGAAAAACATGATAACGACATATAAAATTCTGAGAGGAATTGACAAGGTGGACAGAGATAAGATGGTCCAGAGATGTGACACAGCGACAATCAGAAGTTGAAGACTCAGATGAGTCACAGAGATGTTAGGAAGTATTTCTTCAGTCTTCTATTTTGACCTCTTTATCAGTCACCATATCATCCAACTAGGATTCAGAGATGGATATAGCTGCCGCCCTAGTTCTGTTAGCTAGAATCCTAGTCTCTGCCAATTTTGGAAGAAGTGATCTTGCGATGACATGAATAAAGTGAAGGTCTGTTTTCATTAAAAACAATCATAATCATCAATATATGGCAAGGGGTCATTTGTATTATAATTAGATAAATCAGTGTCAACACTGCTGAAGGGTAACTGTGCCAAAGTTCATTTGTTACAAACAAAATGAAATCTGGTATCATTATCATAATCGTACACACTTCCATTATGCACCCCCCTCCCTACACATTTTACATAACGTATATTTACTGTTCTTCTTTCGTACCTTAGTAGAGTGTATACATATGTCTGGTGGTGTCTGAGATAATAAGAATGGTTCTATTATCTCACCCTGCCCTATGTATGCATTACCTATAGAGTTAAGGTTATTCCTAGCTACTAGACCGTCATTATCACCGTCACTTAACTGTCTGTTTTGCACCTGTACCATAATTTGAGGTCCTGGATTAGTTTGCATATCGCCAACAGTAGCGCCACTATAAGAACTGTGTGCCAGTTCTTGTTTGGGTATGTGGTGTTGCCATACCTTGTGGCGATAGTGGCATTTACGTTTCTGGTAGGATGGCAACTGTTGGGCTTTCACTGTCCAGGTGCTATCACCCCATTCGCCTTTTCCAGTCCCCATGACTGATTTCCTTCTTCAGAGAATTGCATGATAAGGATAAATATAATTATGGCAGCCTGTACCCTCTAACGCCAGCCATGGACACTCTTTTTATCACTTCACAACGATTTTTTTTCCTTTAAAAAAAAAAGAAACCACTGATCACTATCAGTCACCTAGCAATGGCCTAGTAGTTACTCTAGCAATCACCACTGATTACTAGTAGATTCCCTGTTATCTTACTTCACAAACCCCCTTCACTCTTCACTTATCCCCTTACTTCACAAACTCCCTTCACCCCTTACTTCACAAACCCCCTTCACCCCTTACTTCACAAACCCCCTTCACCCCTTACTTCACAAACCCCCTTCACTCCTCACTTCACAGTCCGGGTTCACCTGGAGTATACCTGGAGAGGGTTCCGGGGGCCAACGCCGCGGGGGCGTTGGTGGATCAGGGCCTGATCAACCAAACTGTTACTGTTGGCCGCATGCAAACCGACATACGAACCACAGCCCGGTTGGTCAAGTACTGACTTTAGGTGCTTGTCCAGTGCCTGCTTGAAGACAGCCAGGGGTCTATTGGTAATCCCTTTATGTATGCTGGGAGGCAGTTGAACAGTCTTGGGGCCCTGACACTTATTGTGTTGTCTCTTATCGTGCTAGTGGCACCCCTGCTTTTCATTGGGGGGATGTTGCATCGTCTGCCGAGTCTTTTGCTTTCATAGGGAGTGATTATCATCATTTCCATCCTGGCAGGATAAAAAAAGTTTTAATCAGTGGCATTATCTATCCAAAGCCTCATCAATTCCATTTAGCGGGGCTGCGTCGTGTTGTTTCTGGTCCTGACCATAGAGGTGATGTTTCAGCCATTTTTAAAAGCACAGAGGGGAAAAAACGGCCACTACAACCTGATAGTTTCTTTGGTGTTTTATCCTATGTTTTCCTCCCAATGTATACTGGTCAGTTGATATAAAGGTCAGCTATTGAAAAACATCTTTGGCTGTTTAACTATTCACTTCTTCCTGCGATTTGGCACTGAGGGAAAGAATCACCACTATAGTCTGACAGTTTCCTTGGAGTTTGTTTTGTAGATTTGACGGTTTCTCCTCTGTTTCCTCCCATTACACATGACACATAAGACAATCCAGACCATTCATATATGCATCTGGTTTTAGGTTATACAGACCAGACTAAATTATAAATGAACTAGGTCGATCACCATGCCCAGCCTTTCTAGGGCAGGGTAGGTGCCAAGGCTGGAGCTTGCTACCATCCGCAGCTCACGAGCCTGCCCTTCCTGTTAGGGTAGGTGGCAGACCAGAGAGGCCTAGCATCTATCTACCTCCATGCCTTGTGCTGGTGGCGAATGGGGCTAGGCCTGGGGCCAGTTGGTCCCACCGCTGAGGGGTACCCCTCCATGGGAGACATAGGTCTCTGATGCTCCCCCGCCAGGGAGCCGGAGCCGGGTCGCCATCTGGTAAAGACCCGGGCCGGGAGAATTCCCGGTGAATCAACACCACCTCACCTTATAAATGAACTGAGCTTGAAAATCAGCAACTATCATGATATAATGAAAGTTTATCATATTTTATAATTGCCGATTCTAAACTATTCCTTTCCAGTCATGAAGGAGAGTAGAACCCCGCTTTACGGCGTTCCGCTAAAATGGACACTTCAAATTATGGCCCAAACTCGCTATACGGCTCCTCAACCTGACTTTCTAATACAGTCATAGCACGCCACCTGGTTTGTTTACATTCTCCGTAAGCATGTCTCTAAATTATGTCCAGAAACCTTCCAAAATTTCAAGTGTTTTAAAGTAATTACGTATTTTACATGTACTCTGATAATTACACTCATGTGTACCTAAATAAACTTACACACTGTGCTGGCGTGCAGGTATACATTAAAATCACTAAGAGTTTCCCTCTAGTCTTGACACCATAGTAATAATAATAATACTAATATATAATAATAATCACTCTTGGGCACAATACATGTCTTATTTTATGTTAATAAAGACATTTTCATTAATCCATCTATGATATTTTCTTCAAAATTATATAAGAAACACGTTACATAGTATATAAACATGATACATACACGCACAGAATAATAAATTTCAAATAAATATAACATGCGGAAGCCGGGCGGAGGAAAAGAATTCCGTTTTCTGTGATCCAGCACCAGAGAAAATGTGTATCAATCCGCCTTTGAACCAGTGACTCCCCTTAACACATTCGGCTTTGTTTACACTTCTCTGCATGACTTTTTCTCATAATATAATATCTTTATTTCTACAAGTACATGTACAAGGTATACAGGCCTAGCTGACATCAATGACATACTACTATATAGAAAGCTGCTTGTTATGCTGAGCATTTCGGGCAAATTAGGTCAGTTTTGTCCCATGGCACATATCCCTTCGTGTATGATGTCATCTAAATGTAGCTGTTAGAAATGTTTAAACTCAGTGAACAAGGTATGGCCTGGTAGCCTAAGATCTCGGTTCACACGGTGAGGGTGTTTGGGTTCGATTCCCAGCCAGGGTAGAAACATTGGGCGTGTTTCTTTATACGGTTGTCTATGTTCCCCATCAGTAAAATGGGTACCTGGGTGTTAGTACCTGGGTGTAATTACGACAAGATATACAGGCCTAGCTGACATCAATGACATACTACTATATAGAAAACCGCTTGTTATGCTGAGCATTTCGTGCAAATTAGGTCAGTTTATTAATAAAACTGACCTAATTTGCACGAAATGCTCTGCATAACAAGCGGTTTTCTATATAGTAGTATGTCATTGATGTCAGCTAGGCCTGTATATCTTGTACATGTACTTGTAAATAAATATATTATTATATTATTATTATTATTCTGGGCCACTTTAAATATTGTATATTACGTTAGGTTTGGGAGCCTAGGGAGCTTCCTGGCTACCTACACCTGACTTCCTACAGATAAATACTACTCACCTCACCCTACATTAAAACTACAAATATTGTAAGGTAAGTACTGAATGTACTGTGGATGTATTTTACTTTTTATTGTTTTTTAATGCTTAGTTCTACTGTTATCTTAACATAGGTTAGTGTAAACTTGTTAACTGACATTTGTATGAATTTATAAGTGGAAAAAATTGGCATTCTGCTTTCCAGCTGTCCGGTTTCCGGAGTTTAGTTTGATATCTTTATTATGCAGCCCATACCCATCCTGTGGGCGGTAGTCACCCCATACCCATCCTGTGGGCGGTAGTCACCCCATACCCATCCTGTGGGCGGTAGTCACCCCATACCCATCCTGTGGGCGGTAGTCACCCCATACCCATCCTGTGGGCCTTAGTCACCCCATACCCATCCTGTGGGCGGTAGTCAAAAGATTACAGAGGTACATAATGGGTCCAGGGACTGGACCCCAATGATATGAGGAAGTTACAAGGTAATGAACCAATTTCAAGGTAATGAACTCAGTTACAGTAATGACTCAAGTTACAAAGTAGACTCAGTTCAAGGTAATGAACTCACAAGTTACAAGGTAATGAACTCAGTTACAGGTAATGAACTCATTACAAGGTAATGAACTCAGTTACAGTATGAACTCACAAGTTACAAGTAATGAACTCAAGTTCAAGGTAATGAACTCCAGTTCAGTAGACTCAAGTTACAAAGGTAATGAACTCACAAGTTACAAAGGTAATGAACTCGATACTAACCAAGTTACAAAGGTAATGAACTCACAAGTTACAAAGGTAATGAACTCACAAGTTACAAGGTAATGAACTCACAAGTTACCCAAAATCAAGTAATGAACTCAAGTTCAAGGTTTCTCACAAATTCAAGGTAATGAACTCACAAGTTACAAAGGTAATGAACTCACAAGTTACAAAGGTAATGAACTCACAAGTTACAAAGGTAATGAACTCACAAGTTACAAAGGTAATGAACTCACAAGTTACAAAGGTAATGAACTCACAAGTTACAAAGGTAATGAACTCAGTTACAAGGGATGAAATCGTTAAAGGTAATGAACTCACAAGTTACAAGGTAATGAACTCACAAGTTACAAAGGTAATGAACTCACAAGTTACAAAGGTAATGAACTCACAAGTTACAAAAGTAATGAACTCACAAGTTCCAAAGGTAATGAACTCACAAGTTCCAAAGGTAATGAACTCACAAGTTACAAAGGTAATGAACTCACAAGTTACAAAGGTAATAAACTCACAAGTTACAAAGGTAATGAATCATGTAAGTAAATTTACTTACTTACGTTTATACATGGTTACAATCATGAACAAATTATAAAGTAATGGGCAATTCACTAGTCTACACCCGGTCACAACTAGAATGAGTTCTTGGTGCAAATTTTAATTGTTGGGTCACACGCACACACACACACATACATAAACACATACACATACACACACCTACACATACACACACATACACACACACATACATACACACACACACACGCACATACAGTTCAAAACAACCGGACATAGTGTCAGAAAGAATTGTAAAATAGTTTTTAAGTAAATTAAACAAGAGGTGTTTGTTTATTGAAGACAATGTGTATGATAGAATTGTGATTGAAGAAGAAAACTATGAAGATACTTTGCTAGTGTTTACATTAAAAATTATAATTTAACAAAAGTCATGACTTATGTTGCTAGAGTTACGAACGTAGCAAAGCAATACATAATTATATAAAACAGTAGTATCAGAGATATTAGTAATGTGGTGGACTTCCCAGGCTTCAGGATGGCTTCATTCTCAGAATCATTGTTTTTAGTTAAGTTAGGTAAGATTCGTCAGGAAACAGGACAAGTGTTTCCTGACGCGGGTCTTAGTCATACGATGACCCGCAGCTGGAGCTTTTGATCATCTCTCCTTTTATGTTCTTTAAAACTTTGTAAGTCTTGAGGAAGAATGGGTGTTAGTGACTTAACCACCAAAGCCATAGAGGATGCGTCCTTTTAATTTCAAGGTAAATACGACGTCCATGACAGTGACAGTTTTCCTCTTTGCATGTTGTGTGTTGGTAACTGCATCTCTGATGACGTTCTCTAGGAAAACTTTGAGATCTCCTCGAGTCTCCTCGTAGATGAGACCGGAAATGCGCTTTACTCCACAGCGAGCCAATGGCGATGACGGTTGGCGCCACCATATCCGAGTCCTTTGCCTTCCTTGCCACGACAGTCATTGCGGACTGAAGAGTTCCTGAGAGCGAACATAAATCAGCACAGTCAGCACGGCAGCCTGGTCAAGAAAAAACCTTTCCACACGTGTCTGCCTCTCTCTGTTTACTAATCCACCTTTTTAAAAACTTTAAATTAATTTCTTGTGTCTGTCCATTATTATCTGAATTAATATTGTATAGACAAATAAGCAAAGATGTGAATGAGACAAAGGGATCTGGGAGACACTGACGTGAAAGATGTAGCAGGGAAGTGTAGAGTTTTTGGAACCTTTATCATACATAAACATTGCAGGAACATAATTGAACAACATACAAATATATAAAAAAAGTAGATTAACACACACTACGGTACAGTAAGATGCAAAAATATATGCAGTAACATAAAAAAACACAGCAACAAACAAGAACAGTTTATTAATATGCAACAACAGTACAGTAACATTCATAAGCTGAATAGTAACACATAAAACAGCACAGTAACACATAAATAACAGATATGAACAGTTGAGTAAGACACAATAAAGTACAGTAACGTACAGAACATACATATAGAACAATCAGCTGCTTCGCATAATGTAACAGACGTTGCATTTTGACCATACACAGAGTTTTGTAATATAAACAATTCGCAATGGTTAATACCACTGACTTCAGATATCAAGAGTATCTGTGACTTCTTGTATATCACAGCTGATATAGTGCAGCAGACAGGTGATAACAGTCTATCAAAGATAATGAGGGACGGATACAATGAAGGTAGGGAAAAATAATGAAGACACAGTGGAAACCGCAACACTTTTTAGCATTGTAAATAGTAACTATCCAAGAAGGTACCTCGTCATGTGAATCAAAAGTCAGTTTAAGGTTTTGATGTGATATAAAGTGTTCAGTATATTTGTGGGAATCACAGTCGTCACTCTGTGAGATATCACAGAGTGATATGTATGTTTGTGGGTCATCACCCTCTTCACTATCTTTACCAAATAAATTACACTGTTAGTACAATCTACCAGTTATCACTAATAGACGTGTGAGCATCATGAGATGGGCAGTCGGAGTCTTAACTCTTCTCAGATCCAGGTTACAAATTCATCACTCTTCCTTTCATAGTTTTTCTTACATTCCTCTGATTTTTTTCCTAAGTGTCTTATAGCTGACTTTTCTTATAAGTCAGAAAGGAAAGCTAACTCGTCGTGTACACTTAGTCTGTATTTAACATCTTGCTTTCACCACCACTCTTTTTCTGCTAGCTATTAGTGATCTGGCCTCTGTTCTTCCATCTAATATTTTGTCAACACTTTATGTTGATGACTTTGCTATAGGTTGTGTAGGCGCTAAATGCCACCTAGCAGCAGCCTCTCTCCAGAATGCTATCGACAGTGTTTCCCATTGAGCCACTACTCGTGGGTTTAAATTTTCTAGAACTAAAACGCACCGGATTACTTTTACTAGACGTTCTCTTGTCTCTAATTCTCCGCTATACCTGTAAGGTTCCACTAACACTGAACGTGATATGTCAACTTGTCATAATCGGCTGAACCTCCTTAAACCTTCGTTCATCTTTCGTGGGGCGGATCGTAGAACTCTTCTTCGACTTCACTCAGCTCTAATTTTATCGAAACTGGACTATGACGGCCAAACACATTCTGTGTCTTCTCCCGCAACTCTTTTTAAACTTGATCCCAGTCATCATCAGGGATTATGTTTATGTTCCTCACAACACAGTGTCGGAGACATTAACAGCAGAGGCGTACTGGCCAGGTTGCAGCAGCGACCTCTGAATTTGTTTTTGCCAGGTGAACGCGTCTACCTATTGTTTGTGCGTGTGCGCACGCGCGCATTTATGAATCTGTACTTTACAGTCACAAAAGACGAGTAACAAAATAAATAAAATTTATTACAGTTTTCATGGAGGTTGACAATTAGATTAAGAATCGGGCAGTCATTTACACACAATACAACGTCCAGACATAAACTTTTTCTGTTATTTAACTAAAACAATATATACATTAATAAATATACTGTGATGTAAGTACGATTAACATTTCCAATAACGGTATCTGGGCGTCTTAGTGTACGTTCATATCTGTCTTGGTGGGTGTAGTTTCAAGACAGATTTCTCTGTCTCTCCTGTAATTCCTCCGCCAGGAGGAATTACAGGAGTCTCGACCGTAGTTAGAAGAGACAATTCTATCCCAGTAATATCGCCTGAGCCCTCCGGAAAGTGGGGAAGGCAAGACTAGACAGACTGATGAATTCCCGGACATAAGATCCTGGGAAGGGACTGATGTAGGAAGCAAGAAGTGAGGATACTGAGAGTGACGAGGCAAGTCTCTGTATAGTGAAGGGAAGACACACTACAGGAGGGTACATATGCAGGTGAAGGGGAGACACACTACAGGAGGGTACATATGCAGGTGAAGGGGAGACACACTACAGGAGGGTACATATGCAGGTGAAGGAGACACTACAGGAGGGTACATATGCAGGTGAAGGGAGACACACACAGGAGGTACATATGCAGGTGAAGGGACACACACTACAGGAGGGTACATATGCAGGTGAAGGGGAGACACACACTACAGGAGGGTACATATGCAGGTGAAGGGGAGGCACACTACAGGAGGTTACATATGCAAGTGAAGGGAAGACACACACTACAGGAGGGTACATATGCAGGTGAAGGGGAGACACACTACAGGAGGGTACATATGCAGGTGAAGGGGAGACACACTACATGAGGGTACATATGCAAGTGAAGGGAAGACACACACTACAGGAGGGTACATATGCAGGTGAAGGGGAGACACACACTACAGGAGGGTACATATGCAGGTGAAGGGAAGACACTACAGGAGGGTACATATGCAGGTGAAGGGGAGACACACACTACAGGAGGGTACATATGAAGGCAAATCTAAGGTTAGTGATGTAACAAAATTGTTAAAGTCCCAAGGAAAAGTGGATTCAATATAATAGCTGGTAAATAATTTGAATTTCTGACTACAAAATCCAGTATATATAATCTGCAAAGTTATTATAGGAGAAACTGTTGAATAAAAAAATGGATGGAGAGATAAATTTACCTAGCCTATCAGAATTCCTTTGCTAGTGTTATCAGAAATACAAAGATCACTGAGTTATATGCAGTATTACCAGTCTTTTATATATAGTGATACGAAGATCACAATGTTTAACACAATAACACCAGAACATGATAGATATGGAAAGTTACACATAGAAACACACAGAGATCACACTTTTACACAAATGAAAATACAGAAAAACTCAAATAAGAACATATAAATCAATGACTTTTAAACAGACGATTAAAATAAACAACAAATGGCTTCTCCACGGTGGTCTAGGTAGAGGAGGTCTTCTCTTTTGCAGGTCTTCTCTTCTGCAGGTCTTCTCTTCTGCTGGTCTTCTCTTCTGCAGGTCTTCTCTTCTGCAGGTCTTCTCTTCTGCAGGTCTTCTCTTCTGCAGGTCTTCTCTTCTGCAGGTCTTCTCTTCTGCAGGTCTTCTCTCCTGCAGGTCTTCTCTTCTGGCTGGACTATGTTTCTGTTCTGAATCAGAACACTTAATTAACTACAAGTCCATTTAAAAATAATTGGTCTTCATAATTTTAACATGTTTATCTCAAAGTTTATTAAAGGATGTTAATTACACTCATTTGTCTGCACTTACAAGTGCTAGCAAACACAGCCTCGTGAATCTCAACAAGTAAAAGATTCCAAACAGATTTAGTGATTTAGTAAAAGGACACGTTGTTGGTCGTGGTAGTTGTGGTGGTGGAGGTAGTGGTGATGGTGGTAGTAGTTGTAGTAGTAGTAGTAGTATAGTGGTAATAGTAGTAGTGGTATAGTAGTAATAGTAGTGGTAGTAACAGTGATAGAGGTAGCTCATGGTTACTACAATGTTCCGGAGTTTATCTTTAAAGGATAACTCGTTCTAATACTTGAGTAATTAAAGATAACTCAAGTCATTTTCGTCTTTAATCGTCATTTTAGACATTATTAAACAGAATAAAGACAGCTTCGTCATGTCTGAAATATTAGCACCAGTTCTCCCTAGAACATTTGACTCCACCATCACATAGCAACCAAGAGTTACCTCTGCTGCTGCCGCTGCCACCGCCGCTGCCACCGCCGCTGCCGCCGCCGCTACCACCGCCGCTGCCACCGCCGCCGCCAATAGCATGGATTAACAAGCAACAACACGTCTGGATAGTTCCACATGTTCTCGTTAGTTGCACATGTTCTCGTTAGTTGCACATGTTCTCGTTAGTTGCACATGTTCTCGTTAGTTGCACATGTTCTCGTTAGTTGCACATGTTCTCGTTAGTTGCACATGTTCTCGTTAGATGCACATGTTCTCGTTAGCTGCACATGTTCTCATTAGTTCCACATGTGTCCTTTTACCTAACATATTCTCAGTATTCTACCAACATTATTACAGAATTAATGATTTGTCCTCCATTCTAAGCTTATAAATCAAAAATAAAAATATCCCAACATGGATAAACTAGATTCAGAAACCATGTCATAAATGGTAGTGAAGCTGCTCTCCATGGTCGACATGAATTTAATAGAATCATGTTTCATAAAAAATAGTTTTGAAAATAATATGAATATTGCTTTTGGATTATACAAATTGGATTCATTTATAATTTATAAATTTTGGGAAGAATATAAGATGCATTAGATAAATGAAATTCTTAATGCTTGGGTAGAATATAAGCTGTGTTTGATAGATCCTTGACTACCTTCCTACAACATTATAATGAGTCAGGTGGAAAAATAAACACATAAGCAGTATAATGTGATCCTTTATTGACAACGTTTCGCCCACACAGTGGGCTTTATAAAGTCACAAACAGATCTACCTGGGTGAAAGGTACAGGAGTATATATAGGATGGAGTCAGGTGGAGAATGCTGGATAGGTTAGGGGTCAACAGGCCCATAACCTACCCTTTCTTTCTAATGAACATAATTTTGAAATTATGAAGTATACAGCCAACATTATTATTTCACTTTTCCTCGCAACCAAACTTTTGGATTCTCTTTTCACTGACAAGCTTTTCAATGTTTGGAGTGGTACTTGATAATGTTAGGAGTGGTACTTGATAATGTTAGGAGTGGTACTTGATAATGTTAGGAGTGGTACTTGATAATGTTAGGAGTGGCACTTGATAATGTTAGGAGTGGTACTTGATAATGTTAGGAGTGGTACTTGATAATGTTAGGAGTGGTACTTGATAATGTTAGGAGTGGTACTTGATAATGTTAGGAGTGGTACTTGATAATGTTAGGAGTGGTACTTGATAATGCACTGCAAATGTCGCTTTCAACTGCAAGCCGACTCCTCTGTTTGGACTTAATGTGCCATGAACATGAAAATCCACTCTCACAACTGTAAGTTGATGCAAATGGCAAAGGAAATCTGACTGCATGTGTTAACATATTTGGGTAAGTGACAGTCATACTGGCAACAAATACACTTTCAATATCATTACCCTTTAGTAGTTCTGACCTTGATTTGTCTTAAAAATATTCATCAAATTAATCTTACCATATATAGATGATTATGACTGCTTCAAAAAAGCAGATCTTTACTTAATTCAGAGATTAGGAGACTAAGGCGGCAGTAATATCCATCTCTGAATCCTTCTTAGATGATATGATGACTGACGACGAATTTAAATTAGAGGGTTACATTATATAATGCTTGGATAGATATGGACATGGTTGTGCAGTTATGTGCTAGTGTGGGACAGAGTAAAAGGTGGAGTGATGAGGTGGACGAGCAAGGCGTCACCTGTGAGACTCTGCCCGAGGGCTTGGGTGCAGAAAAGCCAGAGGGGGAGGGGGGGTTGCACCTGTGGACGAGGGGATTTTGCAGGGGAACTTTCCTCCTGTTTTGCAAAATGCCCTCAGAGATTTCCTTGGCACGCCCGGGGAGGCGTCCCCTTTAGAGCTTGGTGATGGGCATGTGGAGCCTGTGGAGATGCCTGGGGAGGGTGGGCTTACGTCACATGGCGGGGAATCTCACCTGGTGGTGCAGGATGTGGTGGCTGTAGTCCACAGGCAGGATGAACAGTTGGAAAATGTTTTAATGGAAACTAGTGGTGATTCACGTAAAAGGCCTGTGGGTGGGTCCGATGAGGACGTGCTTACACCCGCGCAGAGTTTGTACAAAGGCATGGGTTGATGTGGCCCGCAGGGGACAGGGTGGGGTGTCAGGAAGAGAAGGGCCTAAACGTGGTCAGGGGGCGAAGGAGAAGGGGGAAGGAGCGCCAAAAATTCAGAGGTTTTGAGGAAAAACCCCTATGTTGTCTTCAAAAATCTTACCATAAATGTTAACAGCCTTCGGGCCGAGGTGAAACGACGATGGCTAGAGGTGACTATGCGACGTTTTCAGTTATATATTTGTTTTGTACAGGAACATAATTTTAGGTGTGCAAGGGATTTGTATTTGAATGGGTACCAAGTGTATGCAGGTGGTTCAGGGAAGTTAAAGGGAGGGGCTGCTGTGGTAATGCGCGAGGTCAGCCATTTTAAGTTATTAGAGTGGGAAGCGGGTGAGGAGGGTAGGGTGGTGAGGGTGGATGGGGTGTGGGGAGATGTGTGCGTGTGCTTTATAAGTGTGTATATGCCGGCGGATCAATGCAGGCATACTAAAGAAAGTTTCGTGAGGGACGTACTGATGTATCATTTGAGAGGACTGCTTGAGGTAACAGTTATAGGAGGAGACTGGAACTGTGTAATACGGGGTAAGGATGTAGAGCTCAGGATAGCGGGGTGTGTCCTGGGGGTGTTGCTGGAGGTATTAGGAGCAGCCGGGGCGATGGATGTAGTTAGGGGAGGAGGATGGTGTGTGGAGCACACGTTTATGAGGCGGGGATATCAGGCACAATTAGATAGGATTTATGTAACTAGGGCGATACAGGTTGGTGGGGTAGAAGCGATGGACGTAGGGTATTCCGACCATAGGGGTGTTTTGGCGGATGTCAGCTGGGAAGGGATGATTAAAAGGTATGATAGCTATTGGAAATTGATTGTAAGTTTACTTCAAGGAGTTGGTGCAGGAGAGAGCTTTGCTGAATGGTGGCAGGGGCAATGGGAGAGAGGTCAGAATGCAGGGGACTTACTGAGTTGGTGGGAAATGTGGGCGAAGCCGTGTATCAGGAAGAATTATACGAAAATGGGCAAGGAGAATTGGGGAAAATTAGGGTTGCAGAGATACTTGGAGGGTCAGCTGGAGGATTATTACAAAAGGGGAGGGAATTCTAGGGTGGATGAGATGGGAATTCTGAAAGTTCGTCTGCGAGATTTACAGAATGAAAGATTTAATGTGACACGAGTGAGAGGAGGGCTAGAGGAGGTCTTGTGGGGCGATAGGCCATCGGCCTGTGTGCTCCAACGTTTTAGGAAGCGGCAAAGGGACACAACTATGATGACGTTGGAGGAGTGTCAGGAGTTGGGGGGTTTAGGGGGGACAATTGCTAAGAACTATGGAAGGAATAAGTAACTATGTAGATCACTGGGATAAGGAGTATTTGCAGGAGGGAGAGAGGGGGGTGAGGGAAAGGGCAGTAATAGGGGAGGGCATTAGGTGTATTGTTAGTAAGGAAGACAGGATGGACATGGAGGGAGAGATTAGTGAGGAAGAGGTATGGGAGGCAGTGCAGGATTTGAGCAAAGAGAATGCCCCTGGATTAGATGGTCTCCCTAATGATTTCTATGTGCATAATTGGGATTGCTTAGTTAAGGTGTTCAATTGCATGAAGAATGGGAGGGTATTGGGAAGTATGCAGAACACTGGGGTTGTGGTTTTGGTGAAGAAAAAAGAGGAATGTAGGACGATGAAGGATTATAGATTTATTACTTTAATGTGTGCGGATTGTAAGATCTTCGCTAAGTTGCTAGGTAATAGTCTTAAAATAGTGTTGGGAATGGTCTTACATAAGGGGCAATTTGGGATTCCGTGTAGAAGCATGGGCGTGGGTCATGGTCAAATTAGGGATTTTATTGAGAGTAGGGAAAGGTGGGGGGATGGTTTGGTATCGATTGGAGTGTGGCTTATGATAGCGTGGAAAGGAGTATGTTGTACGATATCATGAGGCGGCAGGGTTTTGGAGATGAATTAGTAGGCTGGGTAGAGACTCAGTATGGGGGAGCCAGTGTTAGGGTACAGGTAAATTTTAGGATGGGAAGGGAGGTGCCTATGGATAAGGGATTGAGACAGGGATGCCCCTTGTTCCAAGTCCCTTTTAACGTTTAGTTTCAGGAGGGGTGGCTTAGGGGAAGGGGGGGATGCAGGGTTTGTTGGATATGTGGATGATACCACAGTACTGGTGAGAGATGTAGAGGAGTTAGAGAATGTGGGGCGTATTGTGGAGATTTTTGGGAAGGCTACTGGAATGAAGGTAAACTATGCGAAATCTAAATTGTTGGAGGTAGGTGGGTGGGTAGGGCTACGGTGGAGCAGGTGAAGATTTGTGGGGTGGTCTACCGAGCGGATCCGTTGGAGGCCCGGGAGGTTAATGCAGGGATTGTGGTGTGGGAGGCAATTAAGCATATGGGTGGTTGGAGGCCTGGGGACATCACATTGCATCAGAGGGTGGTGATCGTCAACTCCTTAGTGTTTAGTAAACTATGCCATGTGGTGGCGGTGTTTCCCATTATTTTTGAGGATGTAAGGGAATTGCAACTAAGGGTCTTACATTATATATGGGGTTATGGGAGGGCGTGGTTGAGTAAGGACGTGGTAATGACTAGGGTACGACAGGGAGGTTTGGGGCTTATCCCATTAGCGAGGCATTTGCAGTGTGTTTACATTAAGCATTGATACCTCAGGGTGGGTGGGGTGCGTGGGAAATGGGTGGGATTGGTTATGGAAGATGTTCGAAAGTGGTGGAAGGGAATGATTTGAGGGAGTGTGAGGGAATGTTGAGGCATATCATGGTGGTTAGGGAGCCGAAGAGGGTATCAGCGAGCCTTCTGGGTATAGGGGGAGGTGCTGCAGGGGCAAGTGAAATACCCAGTGTATGAATGGAAGGGTATATGTAGAGGATTGAGGAAGTTGTGGCTAAAACCCAGGGTATGGGAGTTTGTGTATAGGTTTCTAATGGGGATCGTTGCATCGAAAGCGATTTTGTACCGCATGGGGATAGGGGAAGGAGGGTATTGCGATAGGTGTGAAGAGGAGGATACGGCATACCATGCGGTATATTTTTGTTCCTTTTTGGGCGTAGTGCGTGAATGGTTTGGGAGGGTGGTACACATGGCTTTCGACCTTGCGGGCTTTAGGCTTTGATGTGGGAGGGGTGGGAGGGAGGTGAGAAGGGCGGTCTTGTATTTGGTAGCAGACTACTTGTATGTGTCATGGGGAATGAGGGGGTGTCAGGGAAGTATAGGGTCAAGGCCTTAGCTGCTGTCTTTAACAGGACAAAATGCAGAAATAGGGATCTTTATGGTTGGAAGTGGGATTCGGCTTTTTCTGTGGGTTATCGGGACCTGACGGTGGCTGGCCGGCGGGGGTGTATACATGGTGGGGAAGGGCGTATGAACGATGGGGGGGAAGGGGGAGATAGTGGACTTGTGGGCATATGACGCAAGATGGAGGTATGTGAGTATGTGTGGTATGACGGGAGACGGGGAGAAGGGGTAGGTGTCAGGGGTAATCGTGGGGGGTTTTCGTCATAACCTACTGGATTTGGTGATGTGTGGTTATAGGATTAGCATGTTTCAATTATGAGACGTTTTCTATAATGATGTTTGTAACCCTTGGGGAGGGGGGTCCTAATGTGAGTTCTCATATGTCACATCGTTGTGTCTTACCTCTAAGGACGACAGATAAGGTCAGGTTAATTATGTGTTGGACAATGTATGCCTTAGTTAGATAGTGTTTGTAGGAATACCACAATGTATGCCTTAGTTAGATAGTGTTTGTAGGAATACCACAATGTATGCCTTAGTTAGATATGTTGTAAATACCAATGTATGCCTTAGTAGATAGTGCTTTGTAGATCACAATGTATGCCTTAGTTAGATAGTGTTTGTAGGAATACCAAGTTGCCTTAGTTAGCATAGTGTTAGAATACCTTTCACAATGTATGCCTTAGTTAGATAGTGTTTGTAGGAATACCACAATGTATGCCTTAGTTAGATAGTGTTTGTAGGAATACCACAATGTATGCCTTAGTTAGATAGTGTTTGTAGGAATACCACAATGTATGCCTTAGTTAGATAGTGTTTGTAGGAATACCACATTGTATGCCTTAGTTAGATAGTGTTTGGGATACCAATGATGCCTTATTGATAGTGTTTGTAGAATACCAATGATGCCTTAGTTAGATAGTTTGAGAACAATGTATGCCTTAGTTAGATAGTGTTTGTAGGAATACCACAATGTATGCCTTAGTTAGATAGTGTTTGTAGGAATCACAATATGCCTTATTAGATAGTGTTTGAGAATACCACAATGTATGCCTTAGTTAGATAGTGTTTGTAGGAATACCTTGTAATATGTGTGATAGCCTTAGTTAGATAGTGTTTGTAGGAATACCATATCTTAATATTGTCATGTCCTTAGTTAGATAGTGTTTGTAGGAATCACAATGTATGCCTTAGTTAATAGTGTTTAGGAATACACAATGTATGCCTTAGTTAGATAGTGTTTGTAGGAATACCACATATGGTATGCCTTTTAGTTAGCATAGTGTTTGTAGGAATACCACATTGGTTTACTGTGGATGCATGATTTCAGCTTTACTATATTACATCCTGGGGAATTTTTTTTTTTGCATTGCATCCTTACCTGTGTCATTGTGTTGTATTAAATGTTTCCACATTGGAGGTGTGTAAGAGTAACGTGGGAATCATTATGTACTTGTGGATTGGTTCTTTTCTGCTTAGTATGTTCCTTCTGAATTTTTCTGCTTAGTATGTTCCTTCTGAATTTTTCTGCTTAGTATGTTCCTTCTGAATTTTTCTGCTTACTTCTCCTGTGTTCCTTCACAACCGATGTTTAATGATCAATAGTGTGTGTGGAATTGTACATGAAGGCATTTTTGTACTTCTCATTATATTTGTCTCATTATTGTGCTGCATATTGTCTTATGTCTCTGTAATAAAATAAAGTTCCTCGGGTTGTTGGCTCTACAATACAGACATGAAAGTAATATGTCCCCAGGCGGGGATAAATTTTGTAATATGTCATAGAGTAAATTTTTGCTTTTATGCACATTTATGTAAAAATTTTTTTGCCCTTTGAGGTTTATTTCCCTTCCGGAATGTCATCTTTTTTCTATTCTTGTGTGTTATGTATTGGGGTTTCCATATTTGTATTTGTGTATGGTATAGTTTTGCATTACGTATGGTTTCTTGAGTAAGTTATGTGACAATCTTTTGTTCTGCTTTTCCAAGCAAAGGACGCTCTGTGATTGTAACTTTACAGTTTATTACTTTGTATGATGCTTCTGTATTTGTCATGTATTGTATTTTGTTTTTTCAATAAAAAAAAAGGCATCACCCCAAACTGATTTTAGTTATTATGTTTATCTTACGACTTCATGCTAAAATAAGTAAGTTAAACCCAACTGAAAGCACAGGACCAGATAACATACATCCCAACCAAATTCCTAAGCCAGATCCCTTTGCTCACATAATAAATTTGTCCATCACCGCCAATATGGCACCAGAGGGGTTCAGAAAGGCCAGAGTTACTCTTATCTTAAAGAAAAAGAGTAGATCTGACTTCATCAATTATAGGCCTGTTGGTGTATGCAGTGTAATGTTCGAAATTCTAGATAAAACGGAGCATTGTCAAGTAGTTAAGTATCTTATTGACAAAAACATTCTCTGTAGTTACCAATCAGGTTAATGAAGATCTTACTTGACCGATACCTCCCTAATTAATCTGTTCTTTATGAACTCAGATGTCATTAAGGAGTCTGCTAGGTATGATGACCCTAAGAAACCGCAAGCTATCCGTATAGCCGCTGGCCCAGTGGCTAACGCGTCGGTCTGGAGTTTTATGACTCTCTGATCGTGGGTTCTATCCCCGCCCGTGGTATGGTTTTTATCCGCATAGGCTCTGTAGACTGGTTCAAGTACTACCTGATCAACAAGAAACACACTGTCAAGATCAATAATACAGAATCAGAACCCCTGCCGATAGCACCTGGGGTTCCCCAAGATAGTATTCTGGGTCCCTCACTTTTTTATGTTATGTGAATGACTTGCTCATCAGTGTCAAGTATAAGCTTCTGTTGTAGACGAGAGTGCAATTGTAGTCTCAGTTAAAGACCCACAAAATATAGGTAATGTATTATCACTAGAACTAGATCCTGCAGCAAGTGCTTAGTGGACAATAAAACTATTGCTATTCCTCGGAACAACATAAGCCATACTCTTTGGCACAAAAAAATACACTGAAAAAGGGTAAATGCTTTTACACAAATCCTCACATAGAAGAGAGGAGCTTACGACGACGTTTAGGTCCGACTTGGACCATTTACAAAGCCACACTAACAGAAAGGAGAGAATGAGCCAGTATATATAGGCCAGCTGACAGAGACGGGACAAAAGAGGTTGGAGTAGTAGTAGTTGTAGTGGTGGTAGTAGAGGTAAGGAAAGTAGTGGAAGTAGTATTAAAGGTAGTAGTGGTAGAGGTAAGGGTGGCAGTGGAAGTTGTAGTAGAAGTAGTTGTAGTGTCAAGTAGGGAGAAATGTTAGTGGGACAAGAATAGAAAGGAGAGGAAAAAGGAGGCAAAAATGAAGGTAGCTGCCAAAGGTAGTAGGAAAGAAAGTAGAAGTAGTAGTAGTAGTAGTAGTGGTGGTAGTAGTAGTAGTAGTAATAATAGTAGTAGTACAGAAGTAGTAGTAGTAGTAGTAGTGGTGGTAGTAGTCAGTCAGCAGAGGCCAAGAAAGAGTAGCACTGCAGGAGAGCTAAGGGCCCACAAGGAGAGCTAAGGGCCCACAAGGAGAGCTAAGGGCCCACAAGGAGAGCCAAGGGCCCACAAGGTATAAGATCAAAAACACAGGGAAAGAAATATTAAGGACAAAACACTCAAGGCAGAAGAAAGGAAACCCAAAACAAGAAAAAGGAAAAATAGGAAATGTTATGCTACTCACTTCATTTGTTTATGAGTAACATATTTTCTTTATGAATTAATTTCAAAGCAGCGAAACTTTTCAGTGACAAAACAGGATACAAGGGCAAGATAGCGACAGGATGACATATAAGATATATACGAAAAACAAACTTATATTTAGACGACTATATGCTTTGAGTAAAGCTTCCTCAAATTTTATCAGGTCTTTTACTCAACTGCCTAAACAACTATGACTATCATAATTTTTTTGGTTGGTACGAGAGAACTGTTGTATGTACTTCAAAACACAGCAATAGTTGATTTCAGTGTGAATAGTGTTTGGTGATTTGTTGGGTTAGTGGGAGGTTGAGGATAACAGGATTGTTGTATAAAGCAAAGTTTAAGATGCAAGGGAGGTTCAAGGTGCGAGGGATGGTAAAACATGCACGGAAGGTTGTTGGAGTGGCCCGTGCCCTGGTGCCAAAAGCTCTTTCTTGCAATCTCTGTGGTCAATGGTCCCATGGTATATGCAGGGATTTTCAACCAGTGACCACACTTGACATAAACTCAGAGAGATGTTTTTGGGTCTATCCAAACGAGATACACCTGTATGAGGGAATTGCATCTATATTAAAAGACAAGAGCACCAATAAAATATCCTTCTTAAAAGACATGTCAACATGGTATGACAGCTGGGAAAATAAGATGGGTGGTTTGGAAGGGGCTGTCTTGAACGACAGTGCTCCTGAGGGAGCTAGTGTTGTCCTAGAAAACAGTGCTCCTGAGGGTGCTAGTGTTGTCCTGGAGGATAGTTCTCCTGAGGGTGCTAGTGTTGTCCTGGAGGACAGTGCTCCTGAGGGTGCTAGTGTTGTCCTAGAAGACAGTGCTCCTGAGGGTGCTAGTATTGTCCTGGTGGACAGTGCTCCTGAAGGTGCTAGTGTTGGAGATGAAACAAAAGAGGATGTTAGCACTAGTGCTGAAGATAGAAATGAGACAGGAAAACACGCACCAATAGGGAATACATTAGGGAACACAGTCACAAAAAAACAAAGCAAACACAAACCAGGCCTTTGCAAATATTATGCATTTGGTATCTGCAAGCATGGAATTTCTGGGAAAACAGATGGGACATGCAACTTTGACCACCCCAGAAAATGCCGTGCCCATATGACAACGGGAAAATGCAACCTTCCTTTCTGTAAGCTTTTCCACCCTGAAATGTGTCACTCATCAGTTCAGGAAAGACAGTGCTATAATCTATATTGCCAGGCACACCACCTAAAGGGTACAAGACGACACAGAACATCCAGACCATGGGAAAACCTGGGTAGCCAAAGCCACTCCAGAGAAAGAGGTTTTTTAGCGCAAGGAAGGAAAAAAAGCTGGCAGGAAATGAGAGAAATCATACACCAACTGCAATCATTTCTGGAGTGGAACCACAGTCAATGGCCTCCACTCCAGAACAACAGATATTAGTGCCAGGAAAAAAAGACCCCCTCCATACCACCAATACCACCAATCCAACGACATTCATCTTTGCAAATATACAGGGTCTAAAGCCAGCTACAAACAACAAGATACCTTACATCCGTGGACTGCTTACAGAGTCAAATGCAATGTTTGCGGCTTTCACAGAGACCCACATAAAGGATCACTTGGACAATGAAATATGGATCCCTGGCTACAACCTATACAGATGTGACAGAGTGAACAGGCAAAAGGGAAGGGGGGGTTGGCCTGTATATCACAGATTCACTTATATGCTCAGAACTACTAAATGCCTCAAATGATGTAGTTGAAGTTTTAGCAGTAAATATCGAGAATCAAAACCTGGTCATCGTGGTTGTATACAAGCCTCCGGATGCAACGTCCCAACAATTCCAGGAACAGCTTCTGAAAATTGACCAATGTCTGGAAAACCTTCCAGCCCCTGCCCCCAACATCTTGCTCCTGGGGGACTTCAACCTAAGGCACCTAAAATGGAGGAATATTGCAAATAATGTTGTAGCAGAGATAACACCAGGAGGCAGCTCAGATGAAAACTCGCACACACACGAGCTTTTAAATCTCTGCACCAAATTCACCTTAAACCAGCAAATAATAGAGCCTACAAGACTGGAGAATACACTGGACCTCATCTTCACTAACAATGATGATCTGATACGAAATGTCATCATATCAAAAACGATATACTCATATCACAACATAATAGAGGTCCAGACATGCATGCGGGGAGCCCCAGATCGACAAAATGTGATCAGTCGCGAGGGAGCCTTCTCCAATTTCAACTTCAATAACAAAAACATAAGGTGGGACCAAGTAAACCAAATCCTAAATGATATAAACTGGGAAGATAGCCTAAGCATCACGGATCCTAACCTATGTCTAGAACAAATTAACTCTGTGGCACTTGAGGTTTGCTCAAGGCAAATTCCCTTAAGGAAAAGGAGGAGAAGATGTAAACCAGGCCCAGACTCATGGAACTCAGTGTTCATCAAGAACTGCAAGAAGCCCCTATCACGTGCTTTTAACATCCTATGGAGAGGGAGCATGGACACTGGGGTCGTCCCGCAGTTACTAAAAACAACAGACATAGCCCCACTCCACAAAGGGGGCAGTAAAGCAATGGCAAAGAACTACAGGCCAATAGCGCTAACGTCCCATATCATAAAAATCTTTGAAAGAGTTCTAAGAAGCAAGATCGCCACTCATCTAGATAACCATCAATTACACAACCCAGGGCAGCATGGGTTTAGAGCAGGTCGCTCCTGTCTGTCCCAACTACTGGACAACTATGACAAGGTCCTGGATGCTCTAGAGGACAAACAGAATGCAGATGTTATATACACAGACTTTGCAAAAGCCTTTGACATGTGTGACCATGGTGTGATAGAACACAAAAAATGCGTGATAAAGGAATAACAGGAAAAGTTGGTAGATGGATCTATAATTTCCTAACAAGTAGAACACAAAGAGTAGTAGTCAACAGAGTAAAGTCTGAGGCAGCTAATGTGAAAAGCTCTGTTCCACAAGGCACAGTACTCGCTCCCATCCTGTTCCTCATCCTCATATCGGACATAGACAGGGATATAAGCCACAGTGCTGTGTCTTCCTTTGCAGATGACACCCGAATCTGTATGACAGTGTCCACCGTTGAAGACACTGCAAGACTCCAAGCAGATATAAACCAAATCTTTAAATGGGCTGCAGAAAACAATATGAAGTTCAATGATGAGAAATTTCAATTACTCAGATACGGAAAACGTGAGGAAATTAAAATCTCATAAGAACATAAGAAAGAAGGAACACTGCAGCAGGCCTACTGGCCCATGCGAGGCAGGTCCAAATCTCCAACGGCTTAAGCCAATGCCCCGACCCAGCCAGGTCAGGTTACATTCACTTAAGGAAGGAGCACTGCATCTGACCTAGTAGCACAACCTAGTCAGGACCAATTCACACCCAACCGCACCCACTCATATAATTGTCCAGCCGACCACCTGGTCAGGTCACTTCCACTTAAGGAATTAGTACAGGTCAGGTTACATTCACTTAAGGAAGGAGCACTGCATCTGACCTAGTACAAGCTCACACCCATCCACACCCACTCATGTATTTATCTAACCTATTTTTAAAACTACACAACGTCTTAGCATCTATGACGGTACTCGGGAGTTTGTTCCACTCATCCACAACTCTATTACCAAACCAGTGCTTTCCTATATCCTTCCTGAATCTGAACTTTTCCAACTTGAAACCATTGCTGCGAGTCCTGTCTTGGTTGGATATTTTCAGCACGCTATTTACATCCCCTTTGTTTATTCCTGTTTTCCATTTGTACACCTCAATCATATCCCCCTAATTCTACGCCTTTCTAGAGAGTGCAGATTCAGGGCCCTCAGTCTATCCTCATAGGGAAGATTTCTGATACATGGGATCAACTTTGTCATCCTCCTCTGTACGTTTTCCAGTGCATTTATATCCATTCTGTAATACGGTGACCAGAACTGTGCAGCATAATCTAAATGAGGCCTAACCAAAGATATATAGAGTTGAAGAACAACCTGAGGACTTCTGTTATTTATACTTCTTGATATGAAGCCAAGGATTCTGTTAGCTTTATTGCGAACACTTATGCACTGTTGTCTAGGCTTCAGATTACTACTAACCAGAACTCCTAAATCCTTCTCGCAATTACAAGTAATAAGATCTATATTATTCAGCTTATATGTGGCATGGTTATTGTCCTGCCCAACATTTAGAACTTTGCATTTGTTTACATTAAACTGCATCTGCCACTTCTCCGACCACTGCATCAGTCTATTCAAATCATCCTGGAGTGCTCTAATGTCCTCGTTTGAATGAATTGGACGGCCTATTTTGGTGTCATCAGCAAATTTACTTATGCTACTATTTATTCCCTCATCTATGTCGTTTATGTAAATTGTAAACAACAGGGGCCCAAAACTGACCCCTGTGGAACACCGCTTGAGACACGCCCCCATTCTGATTTCTCTCCATTTATGCAAACTCTCTGCCGCCTATTAGTCAACCATGCCTCTACCCAGGAAAAATTTCTCCTCCTATTCCGTGTGCCTTAAGTTTCCTCAGTAGCCTCTGATGTGGAACTTTATCGAAAGCCTTACTGAAGTCCATATACACAATATCATATTCATTACCATGATCTACTTCCTCAAACACCTTAGTGAAAAAAGTTAGTAAATTCGTAAGACATGAACGCCCCTTTGTAAAACCGTGTTGAGATTCATTAATCAATTTATGCTTTTCAAGATGGCTACGAATTGCCTCGGCAATTATTGATTCCATAAATTTACCAACTATGGAGGTAAGGCTTATTGGTCTATAGTTCGAAGCTAAGGACCTGTCACCTGCCTTGTAAATAGGTATTACATTTGCCCTTTTCCACTTGTCTGGCACTATGCCAGTTTGTAGTGATATATTGAAAAGATTTGCCAAAGGTTTGCTAAGTTCCTCTTTACATTCCTTTAAAACTCTTGCAAACAGTTCATCAGGGCCTGGGGATTTGTTAGGTTTTAATTTCTCATTTGTCTGAGGACCATGTCACTAGTTACCCCAATCGAGCATAGTCTGTTATCTTCCAGCTCTACATAATATATTATTTCTGGAATTCTGCTAGTATCTTCCTGAGTAAAAACTGAGAGGAAGTAAGTATTGAAAATTTCACACATATCCTTATCACTGTCCGTGATCTGTCCTGAGTTACTCTTAAGTGGGCCTACTTGTCCCTAATCTTACTTCTGTATACCTGAAAGAACCCTTTTGGGTTAGTCTTCGAATCCCTTGCGACCTTAGCCTCATAATCCCTTTTGCTTTTCTTATTCCTTTTTTATTTCTCTCTTTAATTGAAAATATTGATTTCTTATCTGTCCATCCCCTCTTTTGATACGCCTATATATGCCTCTCTTTTGACCAATGAGATGTTTTAATCTATTGTTCATCCATTTAGGATCATTTTTGTTAGATCTAATTTCCCTACTTGGAACAAAAGTTGTCTGGGCAGCTAGAACTATGCTCTGAAAAACGTCATATTGGCAACCAAAACCATCTACCTGACCCATAGTCAGGTCATCCCATTAGCCAACCTAGGTAATTTCTCAGCCCCATGAAGTCGGCTACACGAAAGTCTGGAACTGAGACTTGATTGCAGTTACCTGGGTAATTCCATGATATATTAAAACTAAGTGATTTGTGATCGCTTTCCCCAAGCTCTTCATTAACCTCAAGATTATTAATTAGTGATTCTTTGTTAGCAAGAACCAAATCAATCAAGTTGCTACCTCTAGTTGGTTCTGTCACAAACTGTTTTAAAAACAATCCTGAACCGTATCAAGAAAGTCACTAGACTCAAGATTACCTGTCACATTGTTCCAATCAATGTGTCTAAAGTTAAAATCTCCCATTAACACAACATTTTCATATCTAGACGCCTTATGAATTTCGTCCCATAGCAGCTTACTGCGCTCCCTATCCAGGCTTGGGGGTCTGTAAATCACACCCAAAATTAATTTTTCACGACCCTCGAGAAACTGTAGCCAAACAGATTCTGTGTCAGCTGTTTCTAATCTTATATCTTGTCTAACACAACAATTTAAATTATCTCTGACATACATCGCCACTCCACCACCCTTCCTGTTGACCCTATCAGTGTGGAATAGTTTGTAACCCTGAATGTTGCACTCGGAAGGCATTTCTCTATCTTTCAGGTTGAACCAGGTCTCTGTTATAGCAATAATATCTATATTACCTGCACTTGCAAGTAATCTTAGCTCATCTATCTTATTTCTTAGACTCCTACTATTTGTATAGTAAACCTCAAGGGAGCTAGTCACTCGTTGCCCTCTACTATCTCTCTTTGTTTGTTGATCAATTGTTTTGCATTTACAAACAACTTTATTTTTAATCTTATCTTTTAAACATAACCCTGGGGTATCCTGGAAATATCTGCTGTTTCCAGGCCTAATACCACAGCCTAATACCACAACCACATAATAGAGCGAAAAACTAATGTCAAAGACCTGGGAGGGATCATGTCAGAGGATCTCACCTTCAAGGACCATAACACCGTAGCAATCGCATCTGCTAGAAAAATGACAGGATGGATAATGAGAACCTTCAAAACCAGGGATGCAAAGCCCATGTTGACACTTTACAAATCGCTTGTTCTATCTAGGCTGGAATATTGCTGCACACTAACTGCACCTTTCAAGGCTGGTGAAATTGCTGACCTAGAAAATGTACAGAAAACCTTCACGGCACGCATAACTGCGATAAACCACCTCAATTACTGGGAACGCTTGAAGTTTCTAAACCTGTACTCCCTAGAACGCAGGCGGGAGAGACACATTGTTATATACACGTGGAAAATTCTCGAGGGATTAGTACCAAACTTACACACGAGAGTCACTCCCTACGAAAGCAAAAGACTCGGCAGGCGATATAACATCCCTCCAATGAAAAGCAGGGGTGCCACTAGCACGTTGAGGAACAACACAATAAGTGTCAGGGGCCCAAGATTGTTCAACTGCCTCCCAGCATACATAAGGGGGATTTCCAACAAACCCCTGGCTGTCTTCAAGCAGGCACTGGACAGGCACCTAAAGTCGGTACCTGACCAGTCAGGCTGTGGTTCGTACGTTGGACTGCGTGCGGCCAGCAGTAACAGCCTGGTTGATCAGGCTCTGGTCCAACATGAGGCCTGGTCACAGACCGGGCCGCGGGGGCGTTGACCCCTGGAATTCTCTCCAGGTAAACTCCAAGTAAACATGCTGAGCGTCCGGGTTTGATTCCCGGCAAGGGTGGAAATATTGGGCGTGTTTCCTTACACCGGTTGTCCATGTTCACCAATCAGTAAAAATGAGTACCTGGGTGTTAGTCGACTGGTGTGGATCGCATCCTGGGACAAAACTCACCTAATTTTCCCGAAATGCTCAGCATAACAAGTTACTTTCTATATAGTAGTATGTCATTGATGTCAGCTATGGTCTGTATAACTTGTACATGTACTTGTAGAAATAAAATTATTATATTTTTATTATTATATTATATTAAGGATGAAAGTGCAAAACAGTATTGATGAATTCTTAGAGCTGGCAGTGAATTATGTTCTATGGTGATAACATTGAGGTTTAAGGAGCATGTAAGTGTTGAATGACTCTTGTAATAGTAACAGTGTGACTGAAGACTTGTGTTGCGTGGCCAGTGTAAGTGTATCAAAATATATCATTATTCTACCACTACGTTTTCCGTGGCTGATCGGTCTCAAATACCATCAGCTCAAGTCTTTTTAAGTCTCATAACAGCAGATCTCTCATGGTCCCAGGAGAGATATGCGTCGTCTGTCTATATCAAGAGTAAAGTATCTGAGTGAGAGAGATGCCCCTGTGATGGTAAGATAGAGACATGATAGTACAGACATGATGGTAGAGACATGGTAGTAGAGACATGATAGTAGAGACATACTGTTCGTTGTTTCGGGAAGGTGACCAATTAACACGATTTTATTACAAGCATATGGGGAGTTATAATATCAGCTGCTCTACGTAAAACCTTCGTGAAGAGTAATTATATTCAAGGGTATCTGGAAATGGAGTTATCATGTGAGGTTTTCCTTGAAGGATGATCAGCTGCTCATTGGTAACGGTGTGTTAGTACCTGCTACTTGAGCTCTGCCCAAGAAAAGTTGTTACTTGGTCTATGTCCAGAGAATATTATGAGGTTGCTAACCTATCTATTGATAGGTACCATGGATTGTACTTATTGTTTGACAATGACAGCTGACGAGGACATAAATTCCATGTACTTCTACTTCTATGCTTGAGGGAATACATTTACAGAGGCAGTAGCTATTGAGTCAGCTATTTCAATATCAAAGGCAGCCATTCTGCCCACTTGGTTCTTCGCAAAGAATGGTATAGTAATGAAGTGGGATTCAACCAAGAATGGTATAGTAATGAAGCGGAATTCAACAAAGAATGGTATAGTAATGAAGCGGAATTCAACAAAGAATGGTATAGTAATGAAGTGGGATTCAACAAAGAATGGTATAGTAATGAAGTGGGATTCAACAAAGAATGGTATAGTAATGAAGTGGGATTCAACAAAGAATAATATAGTAATGAAGTGGGATTCAACAAAGAATGGTATAGTAATGAAGTGGGATTCAACAAAGAATGGTATAGTAATGAAGTGGGATTCAACAAAGAATGGTATAGTAATGAAGTGGGATTCAACAAAGAATAGTATAGTAATGAAGCGGGATTCAACAAAGAATGGTAAAATGGGTAAAAAGAGTGGGAAAGAGTGGTAGTACCACCGTCTGATTATGTCCAGATGCTTCCTGTGTCTTTGGCCCACTATTTTTCTTCATATACATCAATGACCTGCCAAATACCGTACAGGAACTTAAACCAGACCTGTGCAGATGGCACAGCATTTATCATATTTGATATAGATTCTGTTTTCCTCAGCAACACACTGACAGAGAAACTCGTAAAGATTTCAACCTGGATGGCACCAAACAATCTCACTCTTAAAATTGAAGAGACCTTCGTCATGTAGACTGGGAATAAAATAAACAATCACACACAGAAATTCAACACTCACATCCATAACATATCTAAGAAAATATTCAAAAATACTCAATTATATTGCCCAAATAACACTATTCCCTTTTTCTACTCTGTAATCTATCCTTACCTCACACCTCACGACATTTTTGCATGGGGATCTTCAAAAGCAAATCACCTAAAAGCTCTTGTTACCCAACAGTTATCAGCTGTTAAAATGATCACTCGTTCAGTACAATAACAACACCCACCCACTCTATTAAAAAGTCTCAGCATATAGAACATACAAGCCATCCACACTTACTACTGTGCATTTTATGTATACAAAAACACTCAGAACGAACTTCAGTCCAGAGCTCATGTTCTTCCTGGAGTGCTACAACAGAATATATAGACACAATACACGAAATGGGTTTATATTTGATATACTATATGGTGTTCGACTCAGTCTGTATAGGAACTCATGTAAATAAAAGGCCGGAATATTTGGAACTCCTTCTGGAAGATGAAAAAAAAGTTACCCTTCAGCCACTTGCTTCAAAAATACAGTGAAAATGTACCTCCTAAATCTGACATAAATCCAGCTTAAAATTATATTTAAGCCTGATACATCACTAGCAACCCTGTGATCCAAATCACATCACCAGTCCACTTCAACATATTTAACAAAATAAATCGTATACCTAAGTATTTCCCGATATAAATGTTGTACCGAATTGCCGAACAAGTTCTCAAAATATCCTAATTCATATACAAAATTGGCACTGTAGTTAAATGTCAAATACAGCAAACTATAGTATTTTAGAAGCCTAGTATGTTTGCCATATTGTCTAGCACCTGCCTGAAACGCTTCTCATAAGAGCCTTTCCATAAATTAGTTTGTTCATGTCATTTACTTCTGTGCAAATTGTATAATGTACTCCACTTAATGTTGTTTGTTTTTGTGTAGCGCCAGATTGTTCAATGGGAGGAAACCCTTAAGTGACAAAACATTTTTTTTCATAATCTCTAAGTACACTTTCTTTATTCTGTCAGGGATGAGATTTTTTTTAGAAACTACATAAATAACATTGAGTGCCAAATACACGATAACTCAGGACATTATGAAACTGGCTCACTCGTGTCCAATCCCCTTTTCTCTGGACTCCTTCAGTGATATTTTGATTGTCTTGGATCAGTGCCCAAATCTAAATTTGGCAACCAGTTTCTGTTCATGATAATGTGTAGATCCACCATTTACCCAGAAGCGATACGAATGTGGACTGTCATTGACAGGTCTTGCTCCCGTTAGGTATGTAATATTGTAAGTAATATATCACCTGAACTGCAGGGGGCTGAGGAGGGTTTCCACCAAGCTCTCAAGTAATATATCACCTGAACTGCAGGGGGCTGATGAGGGTTTCCACCAAGCTCTCAAGTAATATATCACCTGAACTGCAGGGGGCTGATGAGGGTTTCAACCAAGCTCTCAAGTAATATATCACCTGAACTGCAGGGGGCTGATGAGGGTTTCCACCAAGCTCTCAAGTAATATATCACCTGAACTGCAGGGGGCTGATGAGGGTTTCAACCAAGCTCTCAAGTAATATATCACCTGAACTGCAGGGGGCTGATGAGGGTTTCCACCAAGCTCTCAAGTAAACATTACTTGCATTTTTCCCACGGATTTAAAAAAACTATACATTTTCTACTGTCTGTCAAAAGTGAGATGGTGCAAAAAAGTAAACGACTTCAGTTTATTTAAACTAGTGTCAGGTCATAAAGACTTCATAAAAAAGTATATTTCATTGTTTATTATTTAATTATTGGTTAGGTTAGGTAAGGTTCGTCAGAAAACAGGACAAGTGTTTCCTGACGCGGGTCTTAGTCAGATGATGACCCGCCGTTGGAGCTTTTGGTCATCTGACCGAGGCCTTCCGCTAGCTTACCCCTCCACCCCTTTAAAAATTATGGTATTATAATTATTGTAAACTTATCTAAAATATATTTAGTTGGCTAAATTAAATTCCGCTTGTTATAATAAGGTTATGTAAGTTTTCTAAAGTTCTTTTGGTACAAAATGATTAATTTTTACATTAACGTAAATTAAAAAAAAATATCTTTAAACGTATAAGAGAAAATTTTAGAAAAGACTTAATTTTCAATGAGTTCTAAATATAATAAGGAAAAGAGGTAGTCAGCCCAAAACTGCAGGTAATCGATATCAACTGATCTATTGACTTATGGAATCATTTTACTTCAATTGTTAATACACCCACACAATCAAACATTATGTAACTTCACATTAATATACTAATCAGATGTCCTAGTTGTCATACTATACTATCATACGTCAAAAAGTATTCTAGAAAGTATCAGTAGGGAGGATTTTCTACAAAGATCCTTACATATTTACTTACTCCCATTATTTTTCTCTACTTTGCTCCATGACACCTGCATTATTTCTTAATACTCTGAGCCCCCAGAGGCAATAAGTCACTCTGCCTATTAGGTTATCCTAGGAAACACACAAGTAAGTATGTATGTAATCCTAGGAAACTTACATATTTGTTCCTATATTTGTGTATACTACTACTAGCTTCCTGTTACAGTGCACCATCAAAACAATACCAGAAAAAATTGTGGAATGACTGGTGCGTATTTTGACCTTCATGTCATGGGAGATTACTCACCTAATTGTGGTTGCAGGGGTCGAGACTCAGCTCCTGGCCCCGCCTCTTTGCTGTCCGCTACTGGGTCTCTGCTCTCCCTGCTCCATGAGCTTTATCATACCTTGTCTTAAAACTATGTATGGTTCCTGCCTCCACTATATCGTTCGCTAGACTATTCCACTTCCTAACTACTCTATGGCTGAAGAAGTGCTTCCTAACATCCCTTTGACTCATCTGAGTCTTCAGTTTCCAGGTGTGTCCCCTTGTTTCTGTATTCCCTCTCTAGAACATCCTGTCACTATCTACCTTGTCGATTCCCTGCAGTATTTTGTATGTCGTTATCATGTCTCCTCTAACCCTTCTGTCCTCCAGTGTTGTTAGTCCTATTTCCCTCAACCTTTCTTCATATGGCATTCCCCTGAGCTGTGGAACTAGCCTTGTCGCAAACCTTTGCACTTTCTCTAATTTCTTGACGTGCTTGACCAGGTGTGGGTTCCAGACTGGTGCTGCTTACTCTAGTATGGACCTGACGTACACGGTGTACAGTGTCTTGAACGATTCCTTGTTAAGGTAACGGAACGCTAATCTTAGGTTTGCCAGTCGCCCATATGCTGCCGCGGTTATCTGGTTGATGTGTGTTTCCGGAGACGTGCTTGGCGTTATACTCACCCCAAGATCTTTCTCCTTTGATGAGGTTTGTAGCCTTTGTCCACCTAGCCTGTACTCTGTCAGCGGTCTTCTTTGCCCTTCTCCGATCCTCATGACTTTGCATTTGCTATACTTTCTAGAATTCGAATAACACGATGATACAGACGGTGGGACACGATCATCGACGGTCTACCCAGAAAACGTAACTAGAGGAATAGGGTGCTAACATGGGCATACTCTCACATCCACCTTCGGGGATGTTAAACCTCCCGGTATTCTCTGTATAGGGTGATACAGAGGGCAGGATCTCAGACAGGCGAAACGTGCAGGATACGTGTGGAGAACACTGATCTAACGTCGCCAAATTCACACAAAGACCGATTATGTAATGAGCAATCCGGGGATTTTGTTTTGCATCCTTGCTTAAAATTGTGCATAATTGACTACTAGATAGCAGTCTAGTAGTCAATTATGCACAGCATGATAGGCATACTTATCATGTTTTGTGAGAGAGGATTCAATTGCGTTACTTTCCATTAAGGAACTATCAGTAACGATGAGTTGAGATGTTGCCCACCCAGGCAGATGATTGGAAGTACTAAGTTGATTAAAGAATTCATTCGAATCCTGAGCTGTCCCTATCGAGTACTGAGGTTGGGCTAGTCTGCATACTGTGCATGGGATATTGTGCATGGGACTTTGTAAACAACATCAACTACTATGTTGGGTGGTGTATTTTTAATCAACTTCTGCTTCAATGTCTCGATGTTAGTGAAGATAATATTTATAGTGAGTGTTTTTAATGCAGCACGCAGGCTGGCCAGATTCTCATTTAAACTCAAAACCAATTTTTTTTTTCCTGGACGTTTTTTACCTAGGTTCAGTCCTGTATAAGTCTTGTTAGCTGCCAATAGCACTTTCTCAGTGAAATCGGTAGGATATCTCAGTTTAGTGTCTATGCTGAATATCTTAATAATTTCTCCATCAAAATGTTCCTGGCTACACATACACAAAGCTCTTAAGAACATTGTAAAGAAAACACTCCTTTTAACCCTAGATTTATGACTGGAATAATAGTGAATGTATGACGGTACACGATGGATTATAACATCTAGGAAACGCAATTTGTTATCTACTTCGTACTCTGTTGTGAACTTAATTGATGGTACTAAACCATTGAGTTTAGAAAGGTACTCATCGATATCGTGATCTCTAGGCCAAAAACAAAGAACATCATCTACGTATCTGAACCACTTGGCTTTTCTAGGGGAAATATCCTTAAGGATTCTAGTATCATAGAATTCCAAATACAAGTTGCTGAGTAAGGGATGAGTGAATTTCCCATGGTTATGTCTTTTCTTTGAGTAAAGTATTTACCTTCAAATACGAACTTCCAATTCATAATACGAAGCTTAATAAATTATGGGTTTTGATTAATCCGTAAAGATGCGGCAGAGTTGCATACCTGGCTGACAAACATTTAATTCCTTCATCATTTCCCTTCAGTAACGTTTTAAATCGTTTATTGAAGTGACAATTGACCTGTTTGGGGGAGTTTTTAGTAAGCGGTTCAGACGCTTCGGTATCATTTAATAAAATGTTTATCGTATCAAAATATTCAACCTCATTTAAAATGACACACAAGTTAAATTTATCGGCTTACGTGAGACGGAAGTCTGATCGTTATTGACATCTTTGTATGCTTTGATAAATAGTAGAGGACATTTGGGAAACACCGGATGGAGTAAGGTACCATAGACCATCCCTTAACAGATATTACATGCTTCAGGCCACATAATTAATATCCCTAGATATAGGAGCGAAACTTCATCCAAACTCTAGAGCTGCTGGCACTTTCAGGAACATACTCTGACGTATGATAGCACAGAATGACGACAATCATATCTGTTTCTTATATTAATGTAAAGTTACATAGAGCTTGAGTGTGTGGGTGCAATAACCACTTAGGTAAAATGATTTTGCAGTATAGCATGTGATCAGTTGATATCGATTAGATGCTGTTATGGGCTGACTACTGTTTTTCCTTATTATTCTCTAAACTTGCTTTCAGTAAACCTCAAAGGTTCCTCCCTCCCCTTCTCCAGAAAGGGATGACATATATATATATATATATATATATATATATATATATATATATATATATATATATATATATATATATATATATATAATGTCGTGCCGAATAGGTAAAATTGGTCATTTATGTATATGTAAAAATTAATAATTTTGTACCAAAAGAACCTTTGAAAACTTACGTAACATTATTATAACAATCGCAATTTATATATATTGCAATTTTAAATGTTAAAACCCCTAATTTTATAAAACATTTAAGACTTAGTTTTACCTTATCGTGTAGCAGAAGAAACATGGAAAATAATCTACGTAAACAGTCTTTGTTGTTGGACACGATAACAAAACAGTTGTTGACTCGACCGTGTTAACTTTGTTGTAGATTAGAAAACCTTTGCAAACACAGGATGTAGCGTCCGTGATAATAATATACAAAAATACTAGAAAACAACTCAATTTTTATTTTTCAAACTGACGTTTCCTTTTACCGGATGATAAGCAAGACTGCTTGACCACACGGGATTATTAAATGTTATGATAAAACATTTATTTTAGAATTGATAATAATAATAATAATAATAATAATAATAATAATAATAATAATAATAATAATAATAATAATAATAATAATAATAATAATAATAATAATAATTATAATAATAATTAAACGAATTAACAATTAATAACTACACTAACAGCAAATTATTCTGATACTAGTCAGAATTATCAGAGCTTCTAGTGGCCAAAGACTCAGTTTCTTCTGAAGATTCTCATCAGAAGTTGATGAGGTTGCTAGATGAATTGGAAAACGTATTTAAAGAAGAAAATTAAGTGAAAATGAACATGAATGCGACGAAAAAGTAATAAATTATTTCTGCACGGAAGGATTAGATATCAGAATTCAGATATTTGGGATTGGACGTCGGAAGGCGAAGAGGAAAATGGTAGGTGGTGAATTGAGGCTTCTGTAGAAAGTTGATTTTCTATGGAAACAGAAAGGAAATGTACTAGAGTATAGTGATGTCAATACCTTTTATTGGTATGAGGATAGGTTTTAAATGTTGCAGGAAGGAGCAGCTTAGAAGCAGTATATACGTCATATTGCAGTGCAACGAGTACTGTGAATATTATGCAGAGATATCGGTGGGTAGAAATTTTGGTATACCCAGAAAGTCTAGGAGCTAGAGAGCTTTGAGGTTGAGCATCCACCTGGCTTGTATAAGAGTGTTAGTGAGGTTGAGCATCCACCTGGCTTGTATAAAAGTGTTAGTGAGGTTGAGCATCCACCTGGCTTGTATAAGAGTGTTAGTGAGGTTGAGCATCCACCTGGCTTGTACTCACCTAATTGTACTCACCTAATTGTGGTTGCAGGGGTCGAGACTCAGCTCCTGGCCCCGCCTCTTCGCTGTCTGCTACTGGGTCTCTGCTCTCCCTGCTCCATGAGCTTTATCATACCTTGTCTTAAAACTATGTATGGTTCCTGCCTCCACTATATCTTTCTCTAGTCCATTCCACTTCCTGACTACTCTGTGGCTGAAGAAATGTTTCCTGACATCCCTTTGACTCATCTGAGTCTTCAGCTTCCAGTTGTGTCCCCTTGTTTCTGTGTTCCCTCTCTGAAACAACCTGTCACTATCTACCTTGTCAATTCCCCGTAGTATTTTGTATGTCGTTATCATGTCGTTATCATGAGTGTTAGTGAGGTTGAGCATCCGCCTGGCTTGTATAAGAGTTTTAGTGAGGTTGAGCATCCACCTGGCTTGTATAAGAGTGTTAGTGAGGTTGAGCATCCACCTGGCTTGTATAAGAGTGTTAGTGAGGTTGAGCATCCGCCTGGCTTGTATAAGAGTGTTAGTGAGGTTGAGCATCCGCCTGGCTTGTATAAGAGTGTTAGTGAGGTTGAGCATCCACCTGGCTTGTATAAGAGTGTTAGTGAGGTTGAGCATCCACCTGGCTTGTATAAGAATGTTAGTGAGGTTGAGCATTCACCTGGCTTGTATAAGAGTGTTAGTGAGGTTGAGCATCCACCTGGCTTGTATAAGAGTGTTAGTGAGGGTGAGCATCCACCTGGCTTGTATAAGAATGTTAGTGAGGTTGAGCATCCACCTGGCTTGTATAAGAGTGTTAGTGAGGGTGAGCATCCACCTGGCGTGTATAAGAATGTTAGTGAGGTTGAGCATCCACCTGGCTTGTATAAGAGTGTTAGTGAGGTTGAGCATCCACCTGGCTTGTATAAGAGTGTTAGTGAGGTTGAGCATCCACCTGGCTTGTATAAGAGTGTTAGTGAGGTTGAGCATCCACCTGGCTTGTATAAGAGTGTTAGTGAGGTTGAGCATCCACCTGGCTTGTATAAGAGTGTTAGTGAGGTTGAGCATCCGCCTGGCTTGTATAAGAGTGTTAGTGAGGTTGAGCATCCGCCTGGCTTGTATAAGAGTGTTAGTGAGGTTGAGCATCCACCTGGCTTGTATAAGAGTGTTAGTGAGGTTGAGCATCCACCTGGCTTGTATAAGAGTGTTAGTGAGGTTGAGCATCCACCTGGCTTGTATAAGAGTGTTAGTGAGGTTGAGCATCCACCTGGCTTGTATAAGAGTGTTAGTGAGGTTGAGCATCCACCTGGCTTGTATAAGAGTGTTAGTGAGGGTGAGCATCCACCTGGCTTGTATAAGAGTGTTAGTGAGGTTGAGCATCCACCTGGCTTGTATAAGAGTGTTAGTGAGGTTGAGCATCCGCCTGGCTTGTATAAGAGTGTTAGTGAGGTTGAGCATCCACCTGGCTTGTATAAGAGTGTTAGTGAGGTTGAGCATCCGCCTGGCTTGTATAAGAGTGTTAGTGAGGTTGAGCATCCGCTTGGCTTGTATAAGAGTGTTAGTGAGGTTGAGCATCCACCTGGCTTGTATAAGAGTGTTAGTGAGGTTGAGCATCCGCCTGGCTTGTATAAGAGTGTTAGTGAGGTTGAGCATCCACCTGGCTTGTATAAGAATGTTAGTGTGGAATGTGGGGTTTGTCGTTCTACTGAAGTAGAAGTAACATTTATGAAGGAATTCTGGGGAAAACTGGTTAACTGGACTTGATTCCTGAAAGTGGGAAGTGTAGCATCTTCACTCTGAAGTGGGAAGTGTAGCATCTTCACTCTGAAGTGGGAAGTGCAGCATCTTTACTCTGAAGTGATAAGTGTAGCATCTTCACTCTGAAGTGGGAAGTGCAGCATCTTCACTCTGAAGTGGGAAGTGCAGCATCTTCACTCTGAAGTGGGAAGTGTAGCATCTTCACTCTGAAGTGGGAAGTGTAGCATCTTCACTCTGAAGTGGGAAGTACAGCATCTTCACTCTGAAGTGGGAAGTGCAACATCTTCACTCTGAAGTGGGAAGTGTAGCATCTTCACTCTAAAGTGGGAAGTGTAGCATCTTCACTCTGAAGTGGGAAGTGTAGCATGTTCACTCTGAAGTGGGAAGTGTAGCATCTTCACTCTGAAGTGGGAAGTGTAGCATGTTCACTCTGAAGGAGCTATGTTGTCAGTTGCAGATTTCAGAAAATGTTGACTAATGCAATTGCTGTTTCAGGTAAAATATACATCTATTGTATCATGTTGCTTAGCTCTATAATGACTGTTACCAAAACATCATTAGGTATTCATGGGTATCAAAGATACACGTCCGGAACTTGACTTTTTGAGATAAATTCATGTATATTCTTTTTAATTTATGTTAATAATAGTAGGCAAGTGGAGCTCAGAAATACTGAAAATACCATCTCTAATAGAGCCACAGAAATACTGATAATACCATCTCTAATAGAGCCACAGAGAAGATATCAAAATACAACACATTACCACCATCAATAATAAGTGCATTAAACATACAGTAGTGTCATTATAACTGATACTTAGTTCTATTATCTTCACTTGTTTCACTAGACAATACAGATCTTTCATTCATTATATTGTTGTCATCCATTACAATTATTTTGCATTTATATTGAAGCTCCACAGAAACACATGCAGTCTGAGATTCGATTATCACAATGACATGTGATTATTGTAATCCATATTATTATGCCGTACGGCATAATAATATGGATTACAATAATCACACTAAGGTTTAGTATTGGAGTGTATCTTCCTTCATCAAGTCTCCACCTATAGTCCCCTCACAGAGGAGGGTTGGGTTTCGATGCTTTGCACGTTTCTACACTATGTTTTGGAAGCGTGCCCGTATTATGTAGTATTAAAGAGCTTCACTCGTTGGCGGAGATGATTCAAGATTCTTGGTTTGGAGAAAAGTAAACATAGAGAGTTGGTGCTTGCTATCACAGAATTTTGCACAGTGTTCCCTTTTAGACACAAAATTTCCAGTCAACTCAATTATTTCTACAGTAAAAATGACTTCACTTAAGCCACATAGAAGTTTATGGTGTTTCTTGAACACAGTGTTTTATTTGTGAGACAAACTATAAATGCTGTAGTGTATCAGTCGGTCAAAGCATGAGACTGAAAGAAATTTTGTGTTCGTGAGGATTAAAGCCGTGAATGCATTTGTGTAATTGAAATGAACTTCGTTATTTGTACCTGCCTGTATCAAGAACTCACGACAACCCATAAGAACATACGAACATAAGAAAGGAGGAAGACTGCAGAAGACCTGTAGGCCCATACTAGGCCCAACCCAATTTTCAACGCTACCTAATTTACTAATGTGCAAGTCCCACTCAAATCAAATCCCTCTCACTCATGTATTAATTCAATCTAAATTTGAAACTACCCAAGGTTTCAGCTTCAATAACCTTACTAGGCAGACTGTTCCACTCATCAACTACCCTATTTCCAAACCAATACTTTCCTGTATCCTTTATAAATCTAAACTTTTCTCATTTGAATCCATTATTACTGGTTCTCTCTTGAAGATATATCCTCTAGACGTTATTATTATCCCTTTTGTTAATACCCATCTTCCACTTATACACTTCGATCATGTCTACCCTCATTCTTCGTCTTACAAGTGAATGTAATTTACTGAATGTTTTCTAACGAATTTATATCCATTCTGTTATATGGAGACCAGAACTGATCTGCATAATCTAGGTGAGGCCTTACAAATGATGTAAGGCCTCTGGATTTCTGTTGCTTACACTTCTTGATATAAATCCCAGTAATGTATTTGCCTTATTACGTACGCTTAGGCATTGCTGTCTTGGTTTAAGATCGCTGCTTACCATAACCCCCAAGTCCTTTTTGCATTCTGTACAGCAAATCTCTACATTATTTAGTTGATAGGTGCTAGGGTTATGAACATTCCCGAGCTTCAGAACTTTGCATTTATCTACATTGAATTGCATCTTCCACTTTTCTTTCCAGGAATTGAGTTTGTCTAAATCCTCCTGAAGTTCTGTGACATCTACATATGAATCAATTATCTTATAATTATCTTCCTTGCTCAGTGAGGATGTGTCTAGTGTACTCTCTGTGCACTGAACCAAGATGCCCTCCAGTGAGCAACTTTACCAGCAGCTTAAGGAGGAACTAAGGGTAGCTAAGCTCAAGATACAGCGATTGACGGAAGAAAGCAAAAGGATTTGTAGTAGTCCTGTTGTGACTCCTCAGGTCAAGAAAGGAACCTGGGCATTGGCCAGAAAGCATGGAACGAAGTTGAAGATCAAGAGGACAAATAGAAAGGTAGAAACGATGACGAAGCAAGAGACTGCTGCAGAAACTTCGAACTCTTTCTCTGTGCTACCAGACGAGTGTGAGTTGACTACTGGGAACGTCACAATGAAGAACAAGGAAGTAAGAATATTGTGCTTGATGGGGACAGTCAATTTAGATACATGGATAGGGTCTTCTGCTTGAAGAATAGGAGTAGAAGACAGAGGGTGTGCTTCGTTGGGGCTGGGATGGAGGATATTGTTAGCCGGCTTGACAACATTATGCATGGCAATGGGAGCAATCCTATTATCTGTCTCAGTGCGGGAGGCAACGATGTTGGCAGACGTAGGAGAGAAGACCTGATTAGCAGGTACTGGACAGCACTAGAAATAATTAGGAAGAAGGGTGGGAACCCTGTGATATGTGGCATTTTGCCCAGGAGAGGAGTTGGAAATGAATGGTTGTCCAAGGCAATTGGTGTCAATTGCTGGCTGGACAAACACTATAAGGAAAATGCAGTAACATTCATAGACAACTGGGACCTCTTCTATGGCAGAAATGACATGTATGCCAAGGGATGGGGTTCACGTATCTAGGTTTGGGGTTGGGGCCCTGGCCAATGCAGTGGAGGAAACTGTTAGGTTTTTAAACTAGAAATAGATAGCTGTATGGGTTTTTGTGGAAAATCAACGAATTCTCAGTGTAGCGATGGTGTGAGTTTTAGTGAAACCAGTTATAGGCAGAATGAGGTAGAGTTATTGGTGAATATTGGAAAGCCAGTGGCACTAGGTGACAAGGACAGTAACAGGTATAGTGTAGGAACTGAAATCAGCAGGAATAGAAAAGAGAAGGGAGGTTTTCTAAACATATACTATACTAACACATATACTATACTAATACCCGCACTAGTTGCTAGTGCGGGTAACATTGATGTTTTTGCCATAACTGAGACGTGGTTTAATACGAAAAATCGGAACATGCAGCTGAATGTCACATTCAGAGTTTTAAATTGTTCCAAGTAGACAAGTATCATAAAAAGGGGGTGGGGTGGCACTATGTCCGAGATCGTTTAAATTGTTGCATAAAATCGGGTATAAAGTCTGAAACACATACTGAGTCTGTTTGGGTAGAATTTTCAAAGGGGCACGAAAAAAATATTTTAGGCGTGATATACCGTCCCCCAAACTTGGATAGAGACCAAGAAAGACTATTGTGGGTGGAAATTGAAAGGACCACAAGGCACAGTAACGTTGTAATTCTAGGGGACTTTAACTTTAGTCATATTTGACAGGAAATTTAGAGTCTAACGACTTCTTAGAGGTAGTTCAAGATTGTTTTTTGAAGCAGTTTGTTACAGAACCTACAAGGGGAAATAACCTGCTTGACTTTGTTCTGGCAAACAAGGAAACCTTTGTTAATAATTTAGAAATTTCAGAGGAACTTGGCGCAAACGACCACAAATCAATTACGTTTAGCATTGAATGGAAGTATGATAATAGGGATAACTCAGTAACGGTCCTAGATTTTCCTTAGCAGATTACAATGGGCTTAGAGAACAACTATCATCTGTGGACTGGGGTAACGAAGAGAGCTATCAACATGAGAGCTTCCTAAACACTGTACATGCTGCCCAAAGTACATTTATTTCGTTTAAAGAAATTAGATGGAATAGAAATGACCCTAAATGGATGAATAATAGGCTCAAATATCTTTTAGGGCAAAAAGAAGGAATTTATAGGCACGTCAAAAGAGGCGAGTGTCATCTTATGAATCAGTATATTGACATTAAGAGGGAAGTTAAAAAGGAGATAAGAAAAGCTAAACGGGACTTAGAAATTAAAGTTGCTAGGGATTCGAAAACTACCAAAAGTTTTTTCCAGGTTTATAGAACAAAAGTTAGAGAAAGAATAGGTTCCCTTAAAAATAACTCTGGGCATCTCTCGGTTTTCACAGAGGAAGACACTAACAATATCCCAGCAATTAATTTTTACAGTAGGCCTGAAGAAGATAAATTATGTAATATCACAGTCTCTAGTGAAATGGTTATGAAACAACTAGACCGACTGAAACAAAATAAATCTCCAGGCCCTGACGATCTTTTTTCAATGGTTCTTAAGGAATGCAAAATGGAACTCTGTGAATCATCGACTAATATTTTTAATCTATCTCTTCAAACAGGTGTAGTGTCTGATATGTGGAAGATGGCCAATGTAATTCCTATTTTTAAAGCAGGGGACAAGTCGTTACCGTCAAATTACCGACCAAAAAGCCTAACCTCAATTGTAGGCTAATTATTAGTCAATTTTAGCTGATAATAAAAGAAGCCATCTTGATAAGTATAATTTGATTAATGATAGACGAGAGGCCGTTCCTGCCTAACAAATTTACTAACTTTCCTCAGTAAAGCTTTTGAGGCTGTTGATCACGATAAAGAATTTGATATTGTTTATTTGGATATTAGTAAGGCTTCTGATAGAGTACCACATCAGAGACTGTTAAAGAAAGTGTAGCTCATGGCACTGAGGGAAAAGTGCTGTTATGAATCGAGTCATAGCTCACCAATAGGAAGCAGAGAGTGTGCATAAATGGGGTTAAGTCTGAGTGGGGATCTGTAACAAGTGGCGTTCCACAGGGATCAGTTTTAGGCACATTGTTGTTTATAATATATATCAATGACCTTGACGAGGGAATTACTAGTGATATGAGCAAATTCGCTGATGACACGAAGATAGGTAGGAAATTGATTCAAACGTAGATGTCACAGAACTTCAGGAGGATTTAGACAAACTCAATTCGTGGTCAGAAAAGTGGCAGATGCAGTTCAATGTAGATAAATGCAAAGTTCTAAAGCTTGGGAATGTTCATAACCATAGCACATATCAGCTTAATAATGAAGAACTTAGCAGTACATAATGCGAGAAAGACTTGGAGGTCATGGTAAGCAGCAACCTTAAACCAAGACAGCAATGACTCACGAAATCGTAATGACACGATTACAAACAAACCGTACCACGAGCGGGGTTAGAACCCGCGATCATAGAGTCTTAAGACTCCAGACCAACGCGCTAGCCACTGGGTCTGGAGTTTTAAGACTCTCTGATCGCGGGTTCTAACCCCGCCCATGGTATGGTTTGCAGGGGACAAGTCACTACCGTCAAATTACCGCCCAGTAAGCCTGACCTCAATTGTAGGCAAATTACTAGTCAATTATAGCTGATATTATAAGAAGCCATCTAGATAACCATAATTTGATTAATGATACTCAGCATGGATTCACCAGGGGCCGTTCCTGCCTATCTAATTTATTAACCTTCTTCAGTAAAGCTTTCGAGGCTGTTGATCACGATAAAGAATTCGATATTGTTTATTTAGATTTTAGTAAGGCTTCTGATAGAGTACCGCACCAGAGACTGTTAAAGAAAGTGGCAGCTCATGGCATTGGGGGAAAAGTGCTGTCATGGATCGAGTCATGGCTCACCAATAGGAAGAAGAGAGTGTGCATAAATGGGGTTAAATCCGAGTGGGGATCTGTAACAAGTGGCGTTCCATTTGTTGTTTATAATATATATCAATGACCTTGATGAGGGAATTACTAGTGATATGAGCAAATTCGCCGATGACACGAAGATAGGTAGGATAATTGATTCCAACGTAGTTGTCAGGGAACTTCAGGAGGATTTAGACAAACTCAATTCCTGGTCAGAAAAGTGGCAGGTGGAGTTCAATGTAGATAAATGCAAGGTTCTGAAGTTCGGGAGTGTCCATAACCCAAGCACTTATAAGTTATAATGTAGAACTTAGACATGCAGATTGCGAAAAGGACTTGGGGGTTATGGTAAGCAGCAACCTTAAACCAAGACAGCAATACCTAAGCGTACGTAATAAGGCAAACAGATTACTAGAATTTATATCAAGAAGTGTTAGCAACAGAAGTCCAGAGGTTATATTACAGCTTTATACATCATTAGTAAGGCCTCACCAAGATTACGCAGCTCAGTTCTGGTCTCCATATTACAGAATGGACATAAATTCGTTAGAAAACATTCAGCGTAGAATGACAAAATTAATTCATAGCATTAGAAATCTTCCTTACGAAGAAAGATTGAAGACCCTTAAATTACATTCACTTGTAAGACGAAGAATGAGGGAAGACATGATCGAAGTGTATAAGTGGAAGATGGGTGTTAACAAAGGGGATATAAATAAGGTCTTGAGGATATCTCTCCAAGAGAGAACCCGCAATAATGGATTCAAATTAGATACGTTTAGATTTAGAAAAGATATAGGAAAGTATTGGTTTGGAAATAGGGTAGTTGATGAGTGGAACAGTCTGCCTAGTAGGGTTTCAAATTTAGTTTGGATAAATACATGAGTGAGAGGGGTTTTATTTGATTGGGTCTTGCACATGAGTAAATAGAAATGTTTATTCTGTTAGTGGGTTGGATTTGTGAAGGACCTGCCTAGTATGGGCCAACAGGCTTACTGCAGTGTTCCTCCATTTAACATAAGAACATAAGAATGGAGGAACACTGCAGAAGGCCTACCGGCCCATACAAGGCAGGTCCTTATCAAAACCACCACTACCTAAGAATTTACTCATGACACCAATCAAACCCAGCCCCTCCCACTCATATATTTGTTCAATCTCTTTTAAACCCACCCAAGGTCCTAGCCTCTATCACCCTACTCGGAAGTTTGTTCCACGCATCTACAACTCTGTTCGAAAACCAGTACTTGCCTATGTCCTTTCTAAATCTAAATTTATCCAACTTAAATCCGTTATTTCTGGTTCTTACTTTGTTCGATATCCTCAGTATTTTATTAATATCTCCTTTGTTTATGCTCATCATCCACTTGTACACCTCGATGATATCTCCCCTCTTTCTACGTCTCTCCAGAGAGTGGAGATTAAACGCTCTAAGTCTATCTTCATACAGGAGATTTCTTATACTGTAAATCATTTTAGCCATTCTTCTCTCTATGTTCTCCAATGAATCTTTATCCATCCTGTAGTAATGAGACCAAAACTGAGCTGCGTAATCCAAATGAGGTCTCACTAGTGATGTATAGAGCTGTAAAATAACTTTTGGACTTCTGTTGCTTATACTTCTTGAAATAAATCCTAGTAATCTGTTAGCCTTATTGCGCACACTTAGGCACTGTTGTTTTGGCTTTTGATTTCTGCTTACCATGACTCCCAAGTCTTTTTCACATTCTGTATGATCAAGCTCTACTTCACCTAGTTTATAAATTCGAGGGATATTTTCATTACCTTACACTTGTTCACATTGACCTTCATCTGCCACTTTTCAGACCAAGACATTAATTTGTCCAAATCCTCCTGGAGTTCACTGGTATCCTCCTCAGAAAGAATCATACGGCCAATTTTTGTATCATCAGCAAATTTACTCATGTCACTTGTAATTCCTTCATCAAGCTCATTTATGTAAATTATGAACAACAATGGGCCTAAAACTGATCCTTGTGGAACACCACTAGTGACTAATCCCCATTCAGATTTGACCCCATTAATGGAAACTCTCTACTTTCTATTGATAAGCAATGCCTCTATCCATGCTAGAACTTTACCTCCTATACCATGAGCTGCCACCTTTCTTAAGAGTCTCTTGTGAGGTACTCTATCGAAGGCCTTACTGAAATCCAAGTAAACTATATCATATTCTTTATCACTGTCTACTGCCTCAAATGTTTTATTGAAAAACGTTAGTAAATTTGTCAGGCAGAAACGACCTCTCGTGAGCCCATGCTGAGATTCATTAATCAAATTATGTTCTTCAAGGTGACTTCTAATAGTATCAGCTATAATTGATTCTAATAATTTGCCTACTATAGACGTGAGGCTTATTGGACGGTAATTTGATGGAATGGACTTATCTCCTAAGGAATCTTTGTGTTCTTATGAATCCATGTTGACATTCATTGATCAAATTAAGCTCTTCAAGGTGACTTCTAAATATCAGCAATAACACTGGTCTGCATTTGCAATGTTTTTATTTTTTATTTTTATTCATGGTTGCGATCTTACGTATTCTTGGGCTGCTGATTGTAAATATCTAAACCATTTTCCTCTATCACGTAAGAATTTTGAATAAAATACAAATTAATGATACTAAAAAATGTTAATTTTAATAAATTGTTACTTTATTGAATTTCAAATCAACATGAATTAAATCTAACGATTTTATTAAAAAAATATGCTCCTAATGGTTAGCCTACAAATTGAATCAAAGGAAGGAGGACCACTTTGATTTTCGCTTGTGTTGTGCATCGATACCATTACGTTTCAATGACAAGCATTAATCCACCATCATGCTGACATTTGTCCTGATATCGAGTTTCTATGTTGCAAATATCCTGATGGAACTGCTCTCCTTGTTCCTCACTGTAGTCCCCACAATTGTTGGGAAAATAGTCAAGATGTGAGTGCAAAAAGTGCATATTTACACTCATTCTAGACCTAAGTTATTAGAAACTTGAAATCAGGTTAAGGATCATTTTTTCATATTCGGGGGAGCGCCTGTTTCCCATGAAGTTGTGGACAATCTGCTTGAATGAAAACCAGGCATTCACCTCGACACCTGCTAATGCTTCATCAAAATGCTTGTCCTTCATCAAGTCTCATATCTGAGGGCCAACAAAGATTCCTGCCTTTAGCTTGCCTTCACTTATACAAGAAAACTTAGACTCCAGGTACTTGAAAGCAGTTACATTCTTGTTCAATGCCTTCACAAATTTTTTCATCAGCCCTATTTTGTCTGCCGTAATCTGTCTGCCTTTCTATCCCAAAGACAAAGAAAACAGGGGTACTTGGTGTATCTGCCTTGAAGACCTAGTAGGAGAGGAAAAACTTTTAAATCACCACAAATAAGAAAATTGTGATTCTGGTACTTGATTGCAGATAGTGTCTTCATGTTTGCGTAAGTTTCTGACATTTGGACACTATGACCAATTGGCACAGATGCAGCTGTGTTGTCATTGTAGAGAAGTACTGCCTTTAAATTTCTTTTAGAAGAATCAATGAAGAGTCTCCATTCATCTGCTTTGTAGGACATCCCCATGTATTTATTAAGGCCATAAACATTTGAACAGAAAACTAAAGATTCCTCTTTGTCAAAGAACTGAGTGAATTCCGCTTCACGATGACGGTACCAAGCGAATGTTGTTGCAGGAGGTAGAAACCTGTGTTCCTTCAGTGTAGAGCCAAGTAACTGTCCACTTTCTTTTGGTCTCTCACCAAGACATTGAGCTCAACTTGGTTGAAGGGTTTGAGATCGTCATTTGTTGGTGGTTCATAGTCTACTTCCATCTCCTTAGAATCACTGGTATCTCTCGAATATGGCACTCTGGAATCATATCTCGACACTTTAAATTATACTATGTTTCAGTTATTACAATGACATCAAAGTTCCCCACACATGCTACCAAACGTAATTCATTAATTTTATTTATTGCACTTTGGCTGTTAGTATAAAATACATTAATATGGTTTTTCTTCTGCATTTTTTTTCTATTCAGCTTTGCTTTTACATAATTTCTGTTATTATCATTACCCTGTGTTACTCGACGACTGTTATTTTTAAAATTTGTAATGTCAAAGCCTATATCAATATTTCCATTCTCATTATTTATCATTCCTAAGCCCAAACCTCTAACTAATTCTAGTTTAAAGCCCCAACAACATCCTCAACTGAACTAGCAAGAAAACCGACAACTGCCCAGGATAAGTGACCCCATCCCTAGCATACATGTCATTTCGGCCACAGAAGTGGTCCCAGTTGTCAATGAATGGTACTGCATTATCCTTACAGTGTTTGTCCAGATAACAATTTATATCAATCGCTCTGGACAGCCATTCATTTCCAACACCCTTTCATAGCAAAATGCCATATATAACAGGTCTTCCTCCCTTCTTTCTAATAATGTCTATTGCTGTTTTATATCTTCTAACTAACTTCTACGCTTGCCTTCATCATTTCCTCCAGCACTGAGGTGGATAATAGGATTGATCCAATTACCATTCATGATGTTGTCGAGCTGGCTAACAATATCCTCGATCCCAGCCCCAGGAAAGGAAACCCTCTGTCTCCTACTCCTATCCTTCAAGCAGAAGGCCCTATCCATGTACTTAATCTGACTGTTTCCAACAAGAACAATATTCTTTCCTTCCTTGGTGTCGTTCATTGTGACGTTCACAATAGTCGACTCACATTCGCTGGGTAGCACGGAGAATGGGTTCGAAGTTTGCATAGCAGTCTTCTGGATCTCTCCGTTTCTACCTCTCCATCCGTCCTCTTGTTCCTTAGCTTTGTTCCATGCTTATCGACCACTGTCTAGGTTCCTTTCTTGACTTGAGGATTCACAACAGGCGGATTACTACGAATCCTCTTGTTTTCCTCAGTCAGTCGCTGTATCTCAAGCTTAGCCACCCTCAGCGCCTCTTTAAGCTGTTGGTAGAGTTGCTCAATAGAGGACATCTTGATTCAGATTCACAGAGAGCACACAAGACAAGTCTTCAGAGAGCGAAGTACAGGTCACCACTGATTAAAGTACAGGTCACCACTGATTAAAGTACAGGTCACCACTGATTAAAGTACAGGTCACCACTGATTAAAGTACAGGTCACCACTAGGCAGGAACGGTCCCTCATGAATCCATGCTATCATTATATCATTAATCAAATTATCCCTATCAAGATGACTTCTTATAATATCACCTATAATTGATTCCAGTAATTTGCCTAAAACTGAGCAGTAATTTGACGGTAACGACTTGTCTCATGCATTAAAAATAGGAATTACATTGGCCATCTTCCACATATCAGACATTACACCTGTTAATGGTTCACGAAGTTCCTGTTTGTATTACTTATGAACCCTTGAAAACAGTTCATCAGGGCCAGGGAATTTATTTTGCTTCGTAATGACTGTGATATTACATAATTTATCTTCTTCATGAAGGGGGTAGGGGAGTAAGGGAGTTTCAGTGAGGAGAAATAAATGGGATTAATTCAGGAGTATCTGAGAGAGTTAAAGCTAAAGAAGGGGTAGCAATAATGTTGAAGGATCAGTTATGGAAAGAGAAGAGGGAATATAAATGAATAAATTCAAGGATTATGTGGATTAAAAAAAGGGTCGGATGCGAAAAGTGGGTCATAATAAGTGTGTATGTGCGTGGAGAAGAGAGGAGTGTAGAGAAGAGAGAGATTTTGAGAGATGTTAAGCGAGTGTGTAGGAACTTTTGAACCAAGTGAGAGAGTAATTGTGGTAGTTGATCAAAGTGCTAAAGTAGGAGAAACATGTAGAGAGGGTGTGGTAGGTAAGTTTGGGGTGCCAGATGTAAATGATAATGGGGAGCCTTTGATTGAACTTTGTATAGAAAGGGGTTTGGTTATAGGTAATACATATTTTAAGAAAAAGAGGATAAAAAAGTATACAAGATATGATATAAGTCATAATGACAGTACTCACGAAATCGTAATGACACGATTGCAAACAAACCACATACCACGGGTGGGGTTCGAACCCGCGGTCAGAGAGTCTCAGAACACCAGACCGTCGCGTAAGCCACTGGGCCAGCTAGCTTCAATAAGATTCATCCAACTAGGTATATTTCTACACCATAGGAAGGTTAGCATAGGCACCACAGTGGTGCCTATGCTAACCTTCCTATGGTGTAGAAATATACCTAGTTGGATGAATCTTATTGAAGCTAGCTGGCCCAGTGGCTTACGCGACGGTCTGGAGTTCTGAGACTCTCTGACCGCGGGTTCGAACCCCACCCGTGGTATGTGGTTTGATAATGACAGTAGTTTGTTGGACTATGTATTGGTAGATAAAAGACTGTTGGGTGGACTTCAGAATGTACATGTTTATAGAGGGGCCACAAATATATCAGACAACTTTTTAGTTTTAGCTACATTGAGAGTAAAAGGTAGATGGGATACAAGGAAAATGGAAGCAGCAAGTAAGAGAGAGGTGAAGGTTTATAAACTAAAGGAGGAGGCAGTTAGGGTAACATAAACAACTGTTGGAGGATAGATGGGCTAGGGAGAGTATAGGCAATGGGGTAGATGATGTATTGGGTAAGTTTAAAAATGTAGTGTTAGAGTGTTCAGCAGAAGTTTGTGGTTACAGGAAACTGGATGTGGGAGGAAAGAAGAGCGATTGGTGGAATGATGAGAAAAAAGTTAGCATATGAGAGGTTTTTACAAATTAGAAGTGATGCAAGGAGGGAGGAGTATATGGAGAGAAAAAAAGAGGCTAACAGAGTGGTGAAGCAATGTAAAAAGAGAGTAAATGAGAGAGTGGGTGAGATGTTATCAACGAATTCTATTGAAAATAACAAAAAGTTATGGAGTGAGATAAATAAGTTGAGAAAGCCTAGGGAACGAATGGATTTTATAGTTAAAAATAGGAGAGGGGATTTATTAAATGGAGAGTTAGAGGTATTGGGAAGATGGACGGAATATTTTGAGGAATTGTTAATACGTTTCAAGACATATTCGTGCCGAATAGCTGTTGGAGTGTAGCAGGGTAATATTTTGTTAAGGGATTAAGGGAAACTGGTTAGTTGGACTTGAATCCTAGAAAAGGGAAGTATAATGCCTGCAGTTTAAAGGAAGGGTTTAGGATATTTGCAGTTTAGAGGGACGACTAAACTGTCGTTTTTGAGCGCCTCTGCAAAGACAGTGATTATGTATGAGTGATGGTGAAAGTGTTGAATGATGAAAGTTTTTTCTTTCTTTTTAGGTTTTTCTCTCTTTTTCGGTCACCCTGCCTTGGTGGGAAACGGCAGACGTGTTAAAAACAAACATATCTGAATGTATATACATATATATATATGATATATATATATATATATATATATATATATATATATATATATATATATATATATATATATATATATATATATATATATATATATATATATATATATATATATATATATATATATATATGTCGTGCCGATTAGGTAAAACTGGTCAATTAGCAAGAACTCATCTAAAATTAAGTCCTTTCTAAAATTTTCTCTTACACGTTTAAAGATATATTTTTTTCATTTATGTTAATGTAAGAATTTATAATTTTGTACCAAGAGAAACTTTGAAAACCTACCTAACCTTATTACAACAAGCGCATTTTAATTTAGCCTAACCTAACTAAATATATTTTAGATACGTTAACATTAATTTAATAATAAGCAAACACAATAAAATATATTTTTTTTCGTTAGGTTCAGAATGATTTTGGCGAAATTATTGCATACACAAATATATATATGTCGTGCCGATTAGGTAAAACTGGTCAATTAGCAAGAACTCATCTAAAATTAAGTCCTTTCTAAAATTTTCTCTTATACGTTTAAAGATATATTTTTTTCCATTTATGTTAATGTAAGAATTTATAATTTTGTACCAAGAGAAACTTTGAAAACCTACCTAACCTTATTACAACAAGCGCAATTTAATTTAGCCTAACCCAACTAAATATATTTTAGATACGTTAACATTAATTTAATAATAAACAAACACAATGAAATATATTTTTTTCGTTATGTTCAGAATGATTTTGGCGAAATTATTGCATACACAAATTTTCACTTGTCTTATATGGCAAGGTGAGCGTTGCTATATAAGCAAAAATCGCAAGTTTTACCTAATCGGCACGACATATATATATATATATATATATATATATATATATATATATATATATATATATATATATATATATATATATATATATATATATATATAATATGGGGTCCACCTCTGGTGCAAATTGATAGACCCATAGCCTCGGGGAAGTGGATAAAAAGGCTTCAAGGAAGAATATTTGGATTTCTTCCTGAAACCATTTGAATATTCCACTTCCCCTACCAGGGGTCTGTGGAGACAAAGAACTTGGTCCATGGAAGTAAAGAAGGGAATGTATGAGAGTATAGTTATACCAACACTCTTATATGGGTGTGAAGCATGGGTGATGAATGTTGCAACGAGGAGAAGGCTGGAGGCAGTGGAGATGTCATGTCTGAGGTCAATGTGTTGTGTGAATATAATGCAGAGAATTCGGAGTTTGGAAATTAGGAGGAGGTGCGGGATTACCAAAACTATTATCCAGAGAGCTGAGGAGGGGTTGTTGAGGTGGTTCGGACATGTAGAGAGAATGGAACGAGACAGAATAACTTCGAGAGTGTATAAATCTGTAGTGGAGGGAAGGCGGGGTAGGGGTCGGCCTAGGAAAGGTTGGAGGGAGGGGGTAAAGGAAGTTTTGTGTGCGAGGGGCTTGGACTTCCAGCAAGCATGTGTGAGCGTATTTGATAGGAGTGAATGGAGACAAATGGTTTTTAATACTTGACGTGCTGTTAGAGTGTGAGCAAAGTAACATTTATGAAGGGATTCAGGGAAACCGGCAGGCCGGACTTGAGTCCTGGAGATGGGAAGTACAGTGTCTGCACTCTGAAGGAGGGGTGTTAATGTTGCAGTTTTATAACTGTAGTGTAAAGCACCCCTCTGGCAAGACAGTGATGGAATGAATGATGATGAAAGTTTTTCTTTTTCGGGCCACCCTGCCTTGGTGGGAATCGGCCGATGTGTTAATAAAAAAAAAAAGTATATTTTATTACATAATATGGTACAAAAGATTTAAGAGATACATTGTTGATATAAAGATGGCATATACGGTACATGAGGTGTGAGAGATACATGTCTAGTACATATTGTTACGTGTTTGTCACTGATTATAATGTGAAAATCTCATCTAGCTCCTCAGAGCTGGGGAGCGTGCCCAAAATACAGCAGGCATTACCCCTCTGAACAGCAGTGGTGAGTCGCTGGAACAGAGAACTAGCTGCCCTGGGATCCCTAGTTACCCTGTTGAGTCTTTTACCCAGCTCCTTGAGGAACTTAGATGCACTCTTTCCCCATGAGCCAAGGGTCTCTGAGCCTATGGGAACAAACATATAATGATGGGCAAGTTCTCCATATTTCCTCGACTTCTGGGACTTCCTGAAGGTGGCAGCTGCCCCTCCTTCCTCCCTGGTGTATTGGAGATAGGTATCATTACCTATATATATTACCTAATAAGCTGAGCTTTCCGAATAGGCCGAACTCCCTTAAAAATTAAACTTTTCCCAAAAATTCTTTTACAGAATAATGGCTATTTTTTTTTAATTGACAATGAAATAAAAAAAATTATTTTTGGACCAATACAAACTTAGAAACCACACCTAACCGCCCTTAAACTAATGTATTTTCTTTATCAAAATTCTGCTATATATATCATAGGTTAATTTAAATATATTTACTGTTACCTAAAATCAATAAGATATAAATATATATATATTTTTTAGTACTCAAGTCGATTTCCGTTGATTTATAGCTAAAATAAATTTTCATCCTTGCCAAATACACCAAACTGGACGATGTTCTTGATGTTCTGTTATTCTCTTTATTTCTTTCAGCCTAGTGGCTCTGCTTGGGTCACCCGAGGTATGTGAAACAAGACAGACAACTAGACCTAAGCTTTAGATCTGTGACTACATCTACTGATTATACCCCTTTCATATAACATCCTAAATCATCACTAAAATATTTGTGAATAAATGGAGATTGCCTCTTCTCAGTGATTTTACTCTTAGCTTAGTTGTCTGCCTGCCTATAAATACCCCTTCTTCCTGTCCTGTGTGTTAGTGTGACTTTGTAAATGTTCCAAGTGGGACCGAAACGTCGTCGTAAGCTCCTCTCTTTTTATATGTGCGGGTTGTGTGTATTAGTTGCATCGTACTTGGCAGAACATTCGGATTAGTTTCAGCTGTAGTTTCCAGTTAGACAATTTAATGAACAAATTATGATAGTGGTTTCTTGGCAGTTACTTTAAAATTCTTCTTGTAAGAGTTTACAAATTTACATCTCTGGTATATATCTAACTTAGGGAAAAATTTGCATTGTTGGAGGGTAGGTTCCTCCTACCCTCCAACACTACCAGACAGTGTTGGAGCCTCGCCCAGGGTGCAACCTACCCTCCAACACCACCAGACAGTGTTGGAGCATCGCCCAGGGTGCAACCTACCCTCCAACACCACCAGCCAGTGTTGGAGCAACCCCCAGGGTGCAACCTACCCTCCAACACCACCAGTGTTGGAGCTTCGCCCAGGGTGCAACCTACCCTCCAACACCACCAATGTTGGAGCCTCGCCCAGGGTGCAACCTACCATCCAACACCACCAGACAGTGTTGGAGCCTCGTTCACGGTGCAACCTACCCTCCAACACCACCAGTGTTGGAGCCTCGCCCAGGGTGCAACCTACCATCCAACACCACCAGACAGTGTTGGAGCCTCGTTCACGGTGCAACCTACCCTCCAACACCACCAGACAGTGTTGAAGCCTCGCCCAGGGTGCAACCTATCCTCCAACACCACCAAGGTTGGAGCCTCGCCCAGGGTGCAACCTACCCTCCAACACCACCAGTGTTGGAGCCTCGCCCAGGGTGCAACCTACCCTCCAACACCACCAGACAGTGTTGAAGCCTCGCCCAGGGTGCAACCTACCCTCCAACACCACCAAGGTGGGAGCCTCGCCCAGGGTGCAACCTACCCTCCAACACCACCAGTGTTGGAGCCTCGCCCAGGGTGCAACCTACCCTCCAACACCACCAGACAGTGTTGGAGCCTCGCCCAGGGTGCAACCTACCCTACAAAACCACCAGACAGTGTTGGAGCCTCGCCCAGGGTGCAACCTATCCTCCAACATCACCAGACAGTGTTGGAGCCTCGCCCAGGGTGCAACCTACCCTCCAACACCAACAGACAGTGTTGGAGCCTCGCCCAGGGTGCAACCTACCCTCCAACACCACCAGCCAGTGTTGGAGCCTCGCCCAGGGTGCAACCTACCCTACAAAACCACTAGACAGTGTTGGATCCTCGCCCAGGGTGCAACCTACCCTCCAACACCACCAGACAGTGGTGGATCATCGCCCAGGGTGCAACCTATCCTCCAACACCACCAGACAGTATTGGAGCCTCGCCCAGGGTGCAACCTATCCTCCAACACCACCAGACAGTGTTGGAGCCTCTCCCAGGGTGCAACCTACCCTCCAAAACCACCAGAGTGCAGATTTGAATATTAATAAAATTATTTTGATCTGATTTTTATTGCAGTTGATGTATGACATCTTAATAAGTTTAGTCTGAGGCAAATAATTTGTTTACATTACATATCCAGCAATTTTTGTTTTGCTTTGTAGCCGAAATTATGAGTTTGGACTCATTAAAATTGTTACTCACAATTGTTGCTTCAGAATATTTATATAATTGTTATACATATTTTGTTTGGTGACGAGCTAAGTCCAAAGGACTACAGTACGTGGTGAATGAGAGGCAAAATGTACTTGTGTCTGTGCGCGATCCCTGAAAGGTGCCCCAGTAGTCCTGAAGTCGAGGTGAAAGGTGCCCCAGTAGTCCTGAAGTCGAGGTGAAAGGTGCCCCAGTAGTCCTGAAGTCGAGGTGAAAAGTGCCCCAGTAGTCCTGAAGTCGAGGTGAAAGGTGCCCCAGTAGTCCTGAAGTCGAGGTGAAAGGTGCCCCAGTAGTCCTGAAGTCGAGGTGAAAGGTGCCTCAGTAGTCCTGAAGTCGAGGTGAAAGGTGCCCCAGTAGTCCTGAAGTCGAGGTGGAAGGTGTCCCAGTAGTCCTGAAGTCGAGGTGAAAGGTGTCCCAGTAATCCTGAAGTCGAGGTGAAAGGTGCCCCAGTAGTCCTGAAGTCGAGGTGAAAGGTGCCCCAGTAGTCCTGAAGTCGAGGTGAAAGGTGCCCCAGTAGTCCTGAAGTCGAGGTGAAAGGTGCCCCAGTAGTCCTGAAGTCGAGGTGAAAGGTGCCCCAGTAGTCCTGAAGTCGAGGGTTCTCTTCTTTAATGCACCTAAAAACAGGGGGGAGGGTTGGTCATAATATTCCATTGCATTAAAACAGAAAAACACATTTATACATCTGTGTATATCTGTGCGTATGAATTTCTGTAAATGTGCTGTTTCATATGTATGCATGTGTGCATGTATTTGTGTGTGTAAGTGTGCTTGTGAATTTGCATATGTAAATTGTGTATACATATGCAGATGCATATTTATGAATGTCTTGTTGTAGGAGCCGGAATGATCTCTCATATGGAAGACCGTGGGATCTGTCCTGTGGTAGGAGACCGTGAGATCTGTCCTGTGGTAGGAGACCGTGGGATCTGTCCTGTGGTAGGAGACCGTGAGATCTGTCCTGTGGTAGAAGACCGTGAGATCTGTCCTGTGGTAGAAGACCGTGAGATCTGTCCTGTGGTAGAAGACCGTGAGATCTGTCCTGTGGTAGAAGACCGTGAGATCTGTCCTGTGGTAGAAGACCGTGAGGTCTGTCCTGTGGTAGAAGACCGTGAGATCTGTCCTGTGGTAGGATATCGTGAGATCTCTTTGATATCAGTTTCCTTTGATAAGACGCAGGAGTTTTCAACCAACTTACTGCAGGAACGTTTATCTAGTTCAGCTATTATTACTGTTATTTTTTTGTATTAATAATTTTATTATTATTATTATTATTATTATTATTATTATTATTATTATTATTATTATTATTATAATTATTATTATTATTATTATTATTATTATTTTATTATTATTATTATTATTATTATTATTATTATTATTATTATTATTATTATTATTATTATTATTATTATTATTATTATTATTATTATGTTTCTTATGTTTACTAATACTTTTTCTGATCTCTTAAGTATTTAGCATTATGGGATTGTTTAAAACACACTATGTCTTTCAGTCTGTATAAATTTTAATTTGCCAGTTTTATTAACAAATTGTTTCCACGAAATATACCAGTAATGTCTTTTCTCTGTCAGCGTCGTGTTACTCATACCAACGAAGCTTCTGTTACTCATACCAACGAAGCTTCGTGTTACTCATACCAACGAAGCTTCGTGTTACTCATACCAACGAAGCTTCGTGTTACTCATACCAACGAAGCTTCGTGTTACTCATACCAACGAGCTTCGTGTTACTCATACCAACGAAGCTTCGTGTTACTCATACCAACGAAGCTTCGTGTTACTCATACCAACGAAGCTTCGTGTTACTCATACCAACGAAGTTCGTTTATTCATACCTAGTCAAGCTTCGTGTTACTATACAACGAAGCTTCGTGTTACTCATACCAACGAAGCTTCTGTTACTCTTTACCAACGAAGTTCGTGTTACCATACCAACGAAGCTTCGTGTTACTCATACCAACGAAGCTTCGTGTTACTCATACCAACGAAGCTTCGTGTTACTCATACCAACGAAGCTTCGTGTTACTCATACCAACGAAGCTTCGTGTTACTCATACCAACGAAGCTTCGTGTTACTCATACCAACGAAGCTTCGTGTTACTCATACCAACGAAGCTTCGTGTTACTCATACCAACGAAGCTTCGTGTTACTCATACCAACGAAGCTTCGTGTTACTAATACCAACGAAGCTTCGTGTTACTCATACCAACGAAGTTCTCGTTTTAATTTCCAAGCCTTAGTCAATCAGCTTCAAATTTTAATTAAGCTTTGGTTAATTATTACTTGGTGAATGTAGTGCAACTGACTTTCACTGGTGCTCTCTGCTTAGCTTATTACCTGGAGTATACCTGGAGAGGGTTCCGGGGTCAACGCCCCCCGAGGGGCGTTGGTAGATCTGGGCCTGATCAACCAGGCTCTTAATAATTATAGACCATTCTCGAAACTGATTTCTACTAGGTAGTTATACAGAGCCTCGAATTCACTAAAGGTATCCCTCGTTTAATTCTGATGTCACAGTGATAGAAGAAATGTAGATCGTTCTTGTAGGTAAGTTTACTGTAGACTTTAGAAGAAAGTCTATTTTCACCTGTTGTAGGTTCCAGAATATTGATGGTGTTGAGGATGTCGCGTACTTCAAGATTTTTGAGTTCATTGACCAAAATATCAACGTAACCGCATCCATGTAACTGATCTTGGGATGTTATTTAGGATCCGTCTGGATTCTAGGTCCTCCATGTATAAATTGGCCAGTACTGCACATAGGGTGAGCCCTGGCTAGACCCACCAGTTGTTTATACTTGTCTTCAAATCTAAAACAGTTATAACGAACACATAGTTCGAAGAGGCTCACAAAATCCTGGCAAGGTACAGGTAACTCTGTATCAATATTAATCACCCTGCGAAGATCAGTGGCTTGATCAACTTGAACTGGTGAATAAGGCAGTGACGTCGAAACTTGCAAGCTTATCATTCATGTCGAGATCCTTCACACCCACGACACCTTTCACCTGACTCCTGCCACTATATATATTCGTCTCTTAATTATCTCTGAATTGGGACTGAAGAAATCACTCACGTAGATAAGTTTCCTTTAATAAATGTTCCTTTAATAAATGTTCCTTTAATAAATGTCTTTTTCCACATCTTGTCGGTATCAACATGACTCACGAAATCGTAATGACACGATTGCAAACAAACCATACCACGGGTGGGGTCCGAACCCGCGGTCTGGAGTTTTGAGACTCTGTGACCGCAGGTTTGAACCCCACCCGTGGTATGGTTTGTCGGTATCATCATACCATTTCTCAGTTGTCAAGACACAGTACTAGTGATGAACGTTTTACACAAAGCCTATCTTTCTCTCCTCCTGAAGGCACACACCTCCAAGAACGGTTCTTCCTTTACACGAGACTGCATCAAAGAAATGGTTGCGCCTAGATCCACTATGCACCATCTCACGGATTCTAAACATCCCTTCTCTCCCGATACTTACCACTGCCTACGAGAGTGTATGGAAGATCTATCAACTTGCTCCAAACACTTATTCCATAGTGCTCACCTAGTTCTGGCTTTCCTTCCTGTTCCTAACAGACACATCCTAAATAAAGTAACCACGACCATACTAGAAGCTACGGCTCTCTAGGATGGGTGTGTGTGGGAAACAAATAGGTTACAGCACGAAAGATGAAAGCGGTAATAATTACCTGGATTCCAAAAAGATATGTTCAAAAGACATTGTTCATCACAAAGTTACTAATAAAAACAATGGAACTGTTCAACAAACAGAACAGTAGAAGGTAGCAAAATTCCTAATGCATCTAGATACGAAAATGTGCTAATGGGAGATACATCAATACATCATGGAAATACCTTAATAACTACAACCAAGTTACTGTCCCTGACTTCTGCTTGGTCGATTTCATATGACTGCAATATTACCTGTGTGAGGTGACCTGGTGTGACCTGACTGGTCATTATCGTGTGGGTCATGTAGCGGTGATGGTTGATAATATAACATTTTTCAAAGAATAGGTCAAGCTGTTCAGGATACTTATGCTCCAGATAGGGGAAATTAGATCTAATAAAAATGACTCTAAATAAGGGTTTTCCAAATTGGTCAATATCGACACATAAGGGTCGAAGGTGTCGATAGATGGCTGCAGGTCAAAAGAGGAGTCATTAAATGTCTGGGGACGTTACGTTGTGTATTTCTTGCCTTCTACCGTCCTCCTTGTCTCTCTCATTTTTCATGTCCCGGGTACATACGTGTAGTATTCCTGTTCACTTCCCATAATGAGCGCACTCACCTGAAACTCTGTGGGAGAGTTAGTATATTCTCAACACCCACAGTGATGGGAGTGGCACCAAAAAAGTGATTACTGTGTACTTACTATAAATTCAGCATTGTAACTCCCAGGTCCGTGGCCTGGTGGCAAAATCTCTCGCTTCACACGCCGAGGGTCCAGGTTCAATTCCCGGCGAGGGTAAAAGCATTGGGCGTGTTTCCTTATACCGGTTGTCTATGTTCACCCATTTTAATTGTCGTAAAACTTTTGGAAGGTGCTACAACACACTAATAAAAAAGCTGAACTTCCTAGGAGTTCTTGTTTTAATTATTATTTGTCAAATCATTGTCCACATATTTCAGAGTATTTCTAGATATAATTACAAATTATACAGTCCTCATTCTAACTTCTCAGTAATAATTGTTAATCGAATTCCCCACAAGTTTGGTAAATTTCGGAAAATAAGCTAATTAGTATGATTTAATTGTTGTTATTAATTGACATGCTTTAATGACATAGACATGATTTAATATTAAAGATAGGCTCCAGTGTAATAAATTATAACACAACATCCAAGATCCAATGTAATATGAGATACCATCTCTACGTTTAGTGCTACTGGAGAGAACATAGCCATCTTTGACATATACCCTGACACACTTGCGCACCCGGATAGTTCTCCATGTAATATGATTGCGATACTTTTAAGTTAGCAGTTGCCTTTCATTGACAACTGTCAACCATCGGTCAATACTTCATGGTTTGAGTTAATCTCGAATCATAGGGAATGGAAGACAAAATTCATGAAAGAAACCTTTCTTTACTTATTGTGACAGGTTGGTTTAAAAAGTAATCACGCTTACATGAGAATGTTTGACATTGCCATGTAAGGATTGTTCAACGATAACAAGTACGTTGTAAGAAATAACATGTACAGATATAAACCAACACACTCAAATAATCTAAATGGAACACAATAATAATTACCAATCTTGCCAGAAAACACCACTAACAATAACCATAGAGCAATAGGGCCTTTGTGACTGCTTTCATATTGTCACCTGAGCTGCTACCAAGAGAAAATAAGTTAAGACCACCACCATAAATAATGATATGAAGTACTATGCGAGCGTGTGTGAAACTAGTAAGAGAGAGAGAGAGAGAGAGAGAGAGAGAGAGAGAGAGAGAGAGAGAGAGAGAGAGAGAGAGAGACCTTGTGTGTGTTTGGGGGGGGCTGCTGGAGTTTAACCCCACCAAATGTAACGTTATGAAGCTTGGAGAAGGACAAAGAAGACCGCAGAGTACAGACTCGAGGGTCAAAGGCTACAAACCTCATTTAAGGAGAAGGATACTGAGGTGAGTATCATACCGAACACATTCCCTGAGGCGCACATCGAACAAATAACTGCTGCAGCATATAGACTTTTGAATAAAGATACATTCACGAAACTGTACACCGTGATTGTCAGGCCCATATTGGAGTATGCAGCCCCAGTATGGAGCCCACACCAACTCAAGCATGTCAAGAAATTAGAGGAAGTGCAGAGGTTTGCAGAAAGGCTAGTCCCGGATCTAAGAGGTGTGTCCGATGAGGAGAGGTTAAGGGAACTCAACCTGACGATACAGGAGGACAGGAGGGGTAGGGGGATATGTAAAAACGTGCAAAATTTTGAGAAGAACTTACAAGGTTAACCAGTGGCAGATTGTTTCAGAGATGGCATACAGAGAAGAGCAGGGACGGATCTACTATGAAGCTATTGAAGCCTAAGCTTCATGGCCACTAATCGCGGAAGGGCTCCAGAAACTACTTTAGTAAACATTGCTTAAAAACAAAACAACGCCCTCTAAAATGCAATGCACAGAAGTTCTTCAACTTATTTGTGAGCAATACCTCATTGTAATGTTGCACAATATTACTCCTGCACTTAACTTAGTGTGCTTGGCAATGTCTATATCACCAGTTGATTAGCAGAAAGGAATTTTTTATAGGTATTATTTATAAAGAACAAATTTCGGTCCATCATGACTAAGGAACACTTAAATTCTTTATGCATATTGTCTCTAGAAAATGATATTGGAAGGAAGATCTCACATGACAAAACTGTAAGTGAATGTGGTGATAGAAAAAAAAAAACAGAAAAAAGAGAATTTTGAAAATCGTGCTTCATGTAGTAAGTATTTTTATAAGTATCTAAAATAAAATATTATATTGACTATGGTGTTTTCTATGTTTTATTTCATTATGATGGATCATGCTCGTTATCCAGACTTTGAACAACCCCACTGAAGAAGATAACTGTGGTTACCCAGACTTTGAACAACCCCACTGAAGAAGATAATAGTGGTTATCCAGACTTTGAACAACCCCACTGAAGAAGATAACTGTGGTTACCCAGACTTTGAACAACCCCACTGAAGAAGATAACTTTGGTTACCCAGACTTTGAACAACCCCACTGAAGAAGATAACAGTGGTTATCCAGACTTTGAACAACCCCACTGAAGAAGATAACAGTGGTTATCAAGATTTTGAATAACCCCACTGAAGAAGATAACAGTGGTTATCCAGACTTTGAATAACCCCACTGAAGAAGATAACTGTGGTTACCCAGACTTTGAACAACCCCACTGAAGAAGATAACTGTGGTTACCCAGACTCTGAACAACCCCACTGAAGAAGATAACTGTGGTTACCCAGACTTTGAACAACCCCACTGAAGAAGATAACTGTGGTTATCCAGACTTTGAACAACCCCACTGAAGAAGATAACTGTGGTTACCCAGACTTTGAACAACCCCACTGAAGAAGATAACTGTGGTTATCCAGACTTTGAACAACCCCACTGAAGAAGATAACAGTGGTTACCCAGTGGAACAGTTAATGACTCATCCAAGCTTGCTCTTGCTGTGGCCGTCAGGAGCGGCTTACATGTCAAGATCAATACCATCCTAACACTCCAAGAAACCTTCGTTGTTGTATGTGAAGACGATGTTGAGGCTGAAAAGTTACTAACCTCCTCTGCTTTGTTCACTCTATCAGACCGTGGCTTCAAAGTCATGTCCTCTCCTGCCATACGGGCTAAGAGGACTGTATTCTTGAAAAGACTTGACAAACTGATTACCACACAACCTGTTGAAGACCTAAAGACCTCCATTGAAGAACAAAATCCCTGGGCTTCAGTGGAAAGCATCACCAAGATTCCTACTGCCTTCTCCATGCAAAAAAATCACTTTTACTGATGTGTCAATGGCTGCCCAAGCTATGGCTGAAGGCCTGGCCATATACTACTACTTTATTAACTCCTCTCTTATTGAAGCTGAGAGGTACCATCATATTACTCAATGCTGGAGTTGCTACTCTTACCTACACTCTACAAAAGACTGCCCCACAAAAAACAAAAAGTTCTGCTCTACCTGCTGGTCTGAAGGCCACGATTCCAAGACTTGCACTTCTACTGCCCCACTTAAGTGTCTCAACTGCAAAAACAATCATCATACTCTCGCGGCAAAGTGCCCCACTCGTCGAGAAATTCTGAAAAAAAAACATTATTACTGTATGCTATATGCACACATGCATAATATGGCGATACCAGGTTCCTTCAACACTGTTATTAACGAGCTCTTCCGATTGAATAATATGCCAAACTTTACTTTTCCAGACTCTCCACCATCTGCCGACATCATGAAGCTCACCAAAGATTTGGGCAATGTCACAACACCTGAAATTCCATCTCCAAGAAACAGCCAATCAGCTACTTCCAACATCACCACCGCTGTGGACCAATCAGCAACCTTACCTGACCCATCTGTGTCTTCCACCTCCTCTGCTACTACTAATGAACCACCTGCTCCTTCTCCAACTCAACCACCAAAAGCCAAGAAAGCCAAGACACTCCCTCCTGAAAATCCACCTCAAGATACTCCAAGACCTGAAGAAATGGAAGAGGAAACAATATTCAGACCAACTAAACCCCTCACTTTCTACACATATAATCCTCACACCCCGACGCTATATGCACCTCAGGCCGTCTATTCCATGCGTCATGGTAGTATCAAGTACACTGTTGCTCCTGGCTGCCCTCACCACACTGAAACAGCACTAATTGAAGACTTAGAAAAAGACAAAACCTTGATCAAACTTACTGTATTGTCAAAACCAGCTTTCAGAAGACTTCAAAATGGTTCTACGACAAGTACGTAAAACTAAACAAGAACACAGATATGAAGAGTTTTCTATCCACCAATCACCGATGATCCTGTCTCCTCTCTGCATACTTAACGACCAATCATATTGAAGCATGCCTCCCCCGCCTCCCGCCGATCTCCAGCAACCATTTACCGACCAGTTCTACACATCCACCACCATGATGCAGCCTGCACAGCTTGCCGACATCGCCCATATCGCCAGCCAAGTCCTGATCTCTCCAGCTCTATCCCACGATCGCCTCAGCTGCTGGGTTAAGCCCTGGCTCAATTTCTACACTCCTCTCTAGCGCTAATCTTCGCCTGTCCCGTCCTCCCCGATCACCCCACAGGTCTCACCAACAGGAAAGCCTGCTATTCCTGTTCTTAAGTCTGTCCCACGATCGCCTTAGCTGCTGGGTTAAGCCCTGGCTCTATTTCTACGACTAAGAAGACACCTCTCCAGCGCTATTCTTCGTCTGTATCGTCTTCCCCGCTCATCCCATTGGGATCTTACCTGAACTTATTCATTCATTCATTGCGGGTTATTTGTGTATTTTTGTCTACCTCGCCTTCAATATCCAACGAAGATTTATCATTTACGAATTTCTACAAATTTCCCAGTTTATGATATTTAGATAAAGTTAGGTTAGGCTAGGTAGGTTAGTATTGTTTGCTCACAAAAACTAACTGATTATAGAATACCACAGCATCAATAAATAAAATACGTAGTATTTGATTACGTTGATAAAAATTTTGAGGAACGAGGAGCCCATCAAGCCCACGGTAAAATAGTGGCAGATAATTTTATCACTGTTCAGTGAGCGTGAAATAGTAACCAATTCGACTGTATTAGGGAGAGTGAAATATTGACTATTATTAAGAGGCTGCGCTGTTATAGAGCCCCTTCATCCCGCTGTTGTAGCAATGACACCATTGAATGTGTCAAATGACTAACCCTTTTCGGGCGAATGTAACAACAGATGTAGCTGTGACTTCTCAACATAGATGGAGCTGGTGTCTAAAAAAAAAATAAAACGCAACACATTAGTGACAGGAAGGTTGCAGAGTGTTTTGAGGCGTAGTGGCGAGTGGATCATCGTTGCTGCAGCTCCTCAGACGCACATTACTGTTACTAAGTATCTCGTATCATTGTCGGAGTTTCCCCTCTACTTTATTTACACTTCCATTTACCAAATTGAAAGCTGAATATTTCACGCTCATAGAAGGTCATACTGGCAACATCGTGAAGTCTAAGAACCTATGTTGTGTGGTTTCTGCAGTAGATAATCCAGAAGCATGATTGATCATATACCAGGTCTCCATTAGTGGACAGCTGATCGAGCCCCTCAACAACTCCTTGAGCATAATTTCCAACCGGCTTTCAAAAATAACAAAAATCTCAGGATAATCTGCCTAATTACATTTAAATCTTTAGTATTTGAAACCTTATAAACGTCAAATTCACTTCTCGGTTAGTATTAGCAGCTGAGGAGGCAAGAAAACACAGCCAGCGAAGGTGGTCAAGTTATGTGATGGATAACATGAAGATAAGCGTCTGGGTGATGCTCACAGCTTCTCTTCTCACCTTGGTCTACACACATGATATGCAACATGGTGAGACGCACCTTTTATCTAAATTTATTGATTTTTTTTCATTCATTTTGTATATTCCTTTAATATAGCATATTTATAATAATAATAATACTTCTAATAATAATAATAATAATAATAATAATAATAATAATAATAATAATTCCTCTGTTTAAGCTCCAGTGTGATTTGTCACTTTTAACCTTTCTTAATTATAAGACAAGAGAAAACAAGTAATTCTGAATGGTCTCTAGAAATCCCTTTTCATCTGGCATTATGCATTACTTACGTATGAACAGTGTAATTCGTAAAAGTTTTATATCACCAGTGGCTTGGTTTGTTAATTTGGAATGCATTATAGTTCTCTATAGTTAATTACGATGCATATATATATATATATATATATATATATATATATATATATATATATATATATATATATATATATATATATATATGTCGTGCCGATTAGGTAAAACTGGTCAATTAGCAAGAACTCATTTAAAATTAAGTCCTTTCTAAAATTTTCTCTTATACGTTTAAAGATATATTTTTTCATTTATGTTATTGTAAAATTTATAATTTTGTACCAAGAGAAACTTTGAAAACTTACCTAACCTTATTATAACAAGCGCAATTTAATTTAGCCTAACCCAACTAAATATATTTTAGATACGTTTACAATAATTTAATAATAAACAAACACAATGAAATATATTTTTTCGTTAGGTTCAGAATGATTTTTATTGCATAGGAATGAGTATTGCTATTACACAAGTTTTCGCTATGTCTTATATGGCATAGGTGAGTCGTTGCTATTTAAAGCATTTAAATCGATAAGTTTTTACTATCGGGCACGAATATATATATATAATATATATATATATATATATATATATACTATATATATATATATATATATATATATATAGTCGTGCCGATTAGGTAAAACTGGTCAATTAGCAAGAACTCATTTAAAATTAAGTCCTTTCTAAAATTTTCTCTTATACGTTTAAAGATATATTTTTGTATTTATGTTAATGTAAGAATTTATAATTTTGTACCAAGAGAAACTTTGAAAACCTACCTAACCTTATTACAACAAGTGCAATTTAATTTAGCCTAACCCAACTAAATATATTTTAGATACGTTAACATTAATTTAATAATAAACAAACACAATGAAATATATTTTTTCGTTATGTTCAGAATGATTTTGGCGAAATTATTGCATACACAAATTTTCACTTGTCTTATATGGCAAGGTGAGCGTTGCTATTTAAGCCAAATCGAAGTTTTACCTAATCGGCACGACATATATATATATATATATATATATATATATATATTGTCGTGCCGATTAGGTAAAACTGGTCAATTAGCAAGAACTCATTTAAAATTAAGTCCTTTCTAAAAATTTCTCTTATACGTTTAAAGATATATTTTTTTCATTTATGTTATGTAAGAATTTTTAATTTTGTACTAAGAGAAACTTTGAAAACCTACCTAACCTTATTACAACAAGCGCAATTTAATTTAGCCTAACCCAACTAAATATATTTTAGATACGTTAACATTAATTTAATAATAAACAAACACAATGGAATATATTTTTTTCGTTATGTTCAGAATGATTTTGGCGAAATTATTGCATACACAAATTTTCACTTGTCTTATATGGCAAGGTGAGCGTTGCTATTTAAGCCAAAATCGCAAGTTTTACCTAATCAGCACGACATATATATATATATACATCATCTCAGTCAATCAACAAGTGATAGATGCAGTTATATGAAAACTACCAGGAGCATCAGTCATTGCCCCCACAAATAGCGTCTTGCTTGGAGCACCTCTAGGAAGCGATGCCATTGACACAATTCTCAGGAAGAAACTGGAAGAGTTGAGGAGAATAGAACAACGATTAGGCAATCTTGACACTAATGATGCCTTGTACCTTCTCACAAAGTGCTTGAGTCTGCCCAGGTTGACATATTTCATAAGATGTTCACCTTCATATGATAACCCTATACTGCACGAATATGAGAGTATCCTGAGGGAGATTTTTACGAAAGTACTTAACCTTTCTCTAGAAGATGGGCAGTGGGACCAAGCTACACTCCCAGTCAGACTAGGAGGCATTGGTGTCCGCAAGTCATAAGAGACTGCGCTACCTGCTTTCCTGTCCTCATGCGTTGCATCCAGTGGACTTGTAGCAGCGAATCCCCTAGAACATCTTAGGGACAAGATTGGAGTCCATGACCAAAAGTTCGTTGATGGAGCCAGGATTTGGGACAATCTAACGGGCTCTGGAACTAGACCTGCACCTCCCAACAACTACAAACAGTCACACTGGGATGGCCCAATAGTGGAGAACATAGCCTCAACAATGCTTCAGATTGTGTCTGGGAAGGATAGAGCCCGCCTCCTGACAGTGAGAGCTCATCATGCAGGTGACTTTCTGTTGGTTGCTCCCAACTCCAGCCTTGGCACACGCCTCGACCCACAGACCATCCGCATTGGTGTTGCCCTTCGACTTGCCGCCTCTTTTCTCGCCGAACACAGGTGTATTTGTGGCAGTGAAGCAGCAGACTGATTCGGGTACCATGGTCTTGTGTGCCGTAAATCCGAGGGAAAGACTGCAAGACATGAAGAGGTTAATAACATTATCAAGAGGAGCCTCACAACAGCCGGATGCCCAGCAATAAGAGAGCCACCCCAACTATGCAGATCTGATGGCAGCAAAAAGCATCCAGATGGCAGGTGGCTTTTAGCTTTTCATCTCATCCCCTGCATGCATGAACCGACGAGAGATTTTTTCAAAGTTTAGAATTCACAGAACAGGCGAAATATTCACAAACACTAATCTAAGGTCGAAGGAGATTCGAACTTATGCACTTTGGAACAAAGTACGCATGAAAAGCTGAAAGCCACCTGCCTAAAAGCTGGCTGTTTTGGACCAAAACGTCTAGCGTTACCTGGGCGCACTCAGCTCACACTCTGAGGTCTGGAGATCGAATCTCCTCCGGTACGGCTGGAAAACATTAGGGACGTGTTTCCATAAGACACCTGCTGTCCCTGTCCCTGTTCACCCATCAGTTTAAAATGGGTACCTGGGTGTTAGTCGACTAGTGTGAGTCGCATTCTGGGACAAAACTGACCTAATTTTCCAGAAATGCTCAGCATAGCAAGGGGCTTTCTATATAGTAGTATGCCATTGATGTCAGTTAGGACTGTATACTATGTACTTGTAGTAAATAAAGATATTATTATTATTATTATTAAGGTACGGTGGTAGAGCACTGCGTACCTTGTTCCAAAGTGTGTAGGTTCGAATCTCCTTCGACCTGAGATAAGTGTTTGTGAATATTTCGCCTCTTCTGCGAATTTTAAACATTTATTTATGTATATATATATATATATATATATATATATATATATATATATATATATATATATATATATATATATATATATATATATATATATGTCGTGCCGATTAGGTAAAACTTGCGATTTTGGCTTAAATAGCACGCTCACCTTGCCATATAAGAAAGTGAAAATTTGTGTATGCAATAATTTGCCAAAATCATTCTGAACATAAGGAAAAATATATTTCATTGTGTTTGTTTATTATTAAATTAATGTTAACGTATCTAAAATATATTTAGTTGGGTTAGCTAAATTAAATTGCGCTTGTTGTAATAAGGTTAGGTAGGTTTTCAAAGTTTCTCTTGGTACAAAATTATAAATTTTTACAATAACATAAATGAAAAATATATCTTTAAACGTATAAGATAAATTTTTAGAAAGACCTTAATTTTAAATGAGTTCTTGTAATTGACCAGTTTTACCTAATCGGCACGACAATATATATATAATATATATATATATATATATATATATATGTCGTGCCGATTAGGTAAAACTGTCAATAGCAAGAACTCATCTAAAATTAAGTCCTTTCTAAAATTTTCTCTTATACGTTTAAAGATATATTTTTTCATTTATGTTAAGCAAGAATTTATAATTTTGTACCAAGAGAAACTTTGAAACCTACCTAACCTTTTTACAACAAGCGCAATTTAATTTAGCCTAACCCAACTAAATATATTTTAGATATGTTAACATTAATTTAATAATGAACAAACACAATGAAATATATTTTTCGTTATGTTCAGAATGATTTTGGCGAAATTATTGCATACACAAATTTTCACTTGTCTATATGGCAAGGTGAGCGTTGCTATTTAAGCAAATCGAAGTTTTTAATCGACACTATATATATATATATATATATATATATGTCGTGCCGATTAGGTAAAACTGGTCAATTAGCAAGAACTCATCTAAAATTAAGTCCTTTCTAAAATTTTCTTATACGTTTAAAGATATATTTTTTTCATTCATGTTAATGTAAAATTTATAAATTTTGTACCAAGAAAACTTTGAAAACCTACCTAACCTTATTTTAACAAGCGCAATTTAATTTAGTCTAATCCAACTAAATATATTTTAGATACTGTTAACATTAATTTAATAATAAACAAACACAATGAAATATATTTTTTCGTTAGGTTCAGAATGATTTTGCGAAATTATTGCATACACAAATTTTCACTTGTCTTATATGGCAAGGAAGAGCGTTGCTATTAAAGCCAAATCGCAGTTTTACCTAATCGGCACGACATATATATATATATATATATATATATATATATATATATATATATATATATATATATATATGTCGTGCCGATTAGGTAAAACTGGTCAATTAGCAAGAACTCATTAAAATTAAGTCCTTTCTAAAATTTTCTCTTATAGGTTTAAAGATATATTTTTTCATTTATGTTAATGTAAGAATTTATAATTTTGTACCAAGAAAACTTTGAAAACCTACCTAACCTTATTAACAAGCGCAATTTAATTTAGCCTAACCAACTAAATATATTTTAGATACGTTAACATTAATTTAATAATAAACAAACACAATGAAATATATTTTTTCGTTAGGTTCAGAATGATTTTGCGAAATTATTGCATACACAAATTTTCGCTTGTCTTATATGACAAGGGTGAGCGTTGCTAATTTAAGCCGTAATTAATATATTATTTATATAATATATATATATATATATATATATATATATATATAGTCGTGCCGATTAGTAAAACTGGTCAATTAGCAAGAACTCATCTAAAATTAAGTCCTTTCTAAAATTTTCTTATAGTTTAAAGATATATTTTTTCATTTATGTTAATGTAAGAATTTATAATTTTGTACCAAGAGAAACTTTGAAAACCTACCTAACCTTATTACAACAAGCGCAATTTAATTTAGCCTAACCCAACTAAATATACTTTAGATACGTTAACATTAATTTAATAATAAACAAACACAATGAAATATATTTTTTCGTTATGTTCAGAATGATTTTGCGAAATTATTGCATACACAAATTTTCACTTGTCTTATATGGCAAGGTGAGCGTTGCTATTTAAGCCAAAATCGCAAGTTAGAGGACCTACAACGGGTGAAGACACAGGGAGAAGCCTTAGGACTCATCCTTAATCCCTCAAAGTGTGAAATTATCACAACAAATCAGGAAATAATCAATGCGGTGCAAACAATCCTCCCAGAAGTCACTACAATCACTCCATCCAACAGTACCTCCTGGGAGCACGCTGGGTCACCATGCCATCGACACTGTCCTCAAGGACAAAGTGAATGACCTGAAAGAATGGAGGAGAGAATAAGTGATCTTGATGCCCATGATGCCCTGTATCTCCTCACAGGTGTCTTACTATGCCAAGACTCACTTACTTCTTGAGGTGCGCACCCTCTTTGAAAACCCAACACTTGACGAGTATGACGCACACCTGAGATCAACCTTCAAGAAGGCACTGAATCTGTCACTAGAGGATCAGCAATGGGAGCAGGCAACCCTCCCAGTGCGACTTGGAGGTATAGGGGTGCGCAAAGCAAGGCATGTAGCGTTACCTGCATTTCTGTCATCGTGTTTGGCCTCCTGTGGATTAGTCAAGAGGATTGTCCCTGAACGTTTGAGAGGTGTGGTGGGAGCTCAAGACCCCAAGTTCATTGAAGCAGCAGTGCAGTGGGACATCATGGCAGACTCCTCCAGTAGACCAGCTCCTCCCAAAGAGCACAAACAGTCCCACTGGGACAAACCGATCATGGAAAAATTTCCAACACAATGCTCACCAACGCTTCAGGAAAGGACAAAGCTCGTCTCCTAGCGGTGAGGGCACCACACTCAGGAGATTTCCTTCTTGCTGTTCCCAATTCCTCTCTGGGCACTCGACTCGACCCACAGGCTATTCGGATTGGTGTTGCTCTTCGCCTAGCCGCCCCCATACTCACCGAACATAGGTGTATTGCGGCAGGGCGACGGCTGATCAATTCGGACTTCATGGTCTAGTGTGTCACACATCAGAAGGAAGTATGCTAGACATGAGGAAGTCAATGACATCATAAAGAGAAGCCTCGCCACAGCCCGTTGCCCAGCTCACAGGGAACCCCAAGTGCAGAGGTCTGATGGAAGTCAAAAGCGTCCTGATGGAGCCACCATGCTACCCTGGAAGGATGGTAAGCAGATTGCTTGGGACTACACCTGTGCTGCCACATTGGCAGACACCTACCTGCCACACTCCTTAGTCGAAGGGGTGGAGCTGCCAGCCACAGGGAGATCCAGAAGACCCGCAAATATGAAGACCTTCCCTCTTGCTATAACTTCATCCCAATAGGGTCGGAGACCCATGGAGCATGGGGCAAGTGTGCTCTAAAGTTTCTCAAGGAGCTGGGTGGAAAACTCATCATAGAAACCAAGGACCACAGGGCGACCAGCTTCCTCTTTCAGAGACTCAGTGTTGCGATCCAGAGGGAAATACCTGCAGTATTCTGGGCACTGCCCACTGCCGGGAGTTGGACGAAGTATTTGACATGTAGCTCTGAGTTGTTATCTATGTTGTTTTACTCCCCATTGTATTTTGTCTTGAAATAAAGTTTGTAAAAAAAAGATGGGTGGTAGGGAAGTGGAATATTCAAATGGCTTCAGAAAGAAATCTAAATATTCTTCCTTGAAGTCTTTTATCCACTTCTCCGAGGCAATGGGTCCCACAATTGACACCAGAGGTGGACCCCATCCATATATATATATAGTATATATATATATATATATATATATATGTCGTGCCGATTAGGTAAAACTGGTCAATTAGCAAGAACTCATCAAAATTAAGTCCTTTCTAAAATTTCTCTTATACGTTTAAAGATATATTTTTTCATTTATGTTAATGTAAGAATTTATAATTTTGTACCAAGAGAAACTTTGAAAACCTACCTAACCTTATTACAACAAGCGCAATTTAATTTAGCCTAACCAACTAAATATATTTTAGATACGTTAACATTAATTTAATAATAAACAAACACAATGAAATATATTTTTTTGTTATGTTCATAATGATTTTGGCGAAATTATTGCATACACAAATTTTCACTTGTCTTATATGGCAAGGTGAGCGTTGCTATTTAAGCCAAAATAGAAGTTTTACCTAATCGGCACGACATATATATATATATATATATATATATATATATATATATATATATATGTCGTGCCGATTAGGTAAACTTGATTTGCTTAAATAGCAACGCTCTTCTTCCATATAAGACAAGCGAAAATTTGTGTATGCAATATTTCGCCAAAATCATTCTGAACCTAACGAAAAAATATATTTCATTGTGTTTGTTAATTATTAAATTAATGTTAACGTATCTAAAATATATTTAGTTGGGTAGGCTAAATAAATTGCGCTTGTTGTATAAGGTTAGGTAGGTTTTCAAAGTTTCTCTTGGTACAAAATTGTATATTCTTACATTAACATAAATGAAAAAATATATCTTTAAACGTATAAGAGAAAAATTTAGAAAGGACTTAATTTTAGATGAGTTCTTGCTAATTGCAGTTTTACCTAATCGGCACGACATATATATATATATATGTCGTGCCGATTGTAAAACTGTCAATAGCAGAACTCATCTAAATAATCTTACATTAACATAAATGGAAAAATATATCTTTAAACGTATAAGAAAATTTTAGAAACGACTTATTTTAGATGAGTTCTTGCTAATTGACCAGTTTTACCTAATCAATGACATATATATATATATATATATATATATATATATATATATATATATATATATATATATATATATATATATATATATGTCGTGCGATTAGGTAAACTGTCAATTACAGAACTCATTTAAAATTAAGTCCTTCTAAATTTTCTCTTATACGTTTAAAGATATATTTTTTCATTTATGTTAATGTTAAAATTTATAATTTTGTACCAGAGAAACTTTAAACCTACTAACTATTACAACAAGCGCAATTTAATTTACCTAACCAACTAAATATCTTTTAGATCGTTAACATTAATTTAATAATAAACAAACAGAATGAAATATATTTTCGTAAGGTTCAGAATGATTTTGCGATATTATTGCATACACAAATTTTCCTTGTCTTATATAGCAAGAAGAGCGTTGCTATTTAAGCAAAATCTAAGTTTTACCTAATCGGCACTACATATATATATATATATATATATATATATATATATATATTATATATATATATATATATATATTCTGCCGATTAGGTAAACTGTCAATTAGCAGAACTCATTAAAATTAAGTCCTTTCTAAAATTTTTCTTATACGTTTAAAGATATATTTTTTCATTTATGTTAATGTAAAAATTATAATTTTGAACAAAGAACTTTGAAATCTACCTAACCTTATTATAACAAGCGCAATTTAATTTAGCCTAACCCACTAAATATATTTGTAGATACGTTAACATTAATTTAATAATAAACAAACACAATGAAATATATTTTTCGTTATGTTCAGAATGATTTTGCGAAATTATTGCATACACAAATTTTCCTTGTCTTATATGGCAAGAGAGCGTTGCTATTTAAGCCAAAATCGCAAGTTTTACCTAATCGGCACGACATATATATATATATATATATATATATATATATATATATATATATATATATATATATATATATATATATATATTCGTGCCGATTAGGTAAAACTGATCAATAGCAAGAACTCCTTTAAAATTAAGTCCTTCTAAAATTTTCTTTATACGTTTAAAGATATATTTTTTCATTTATGTTAATGTTAGAATTTATAATTTTGTACCAAGAGAAACTTTGAAAACCTACCTAACCTTATTACAACAAGCGCAATTTAATTTAGCCTAACTCAACTAAATATATTTTAGATACGTTAACATTAATTTAATAATAAACAAACACAATGAAATATATTGTTTTCGTTATGTTCAGAATGATTTTGGCGAAATTATTGCATACAGAAATTTTCACTTGTCTTATATGGCAAGATGAGCGTTGCTATTTAAGCCAAAATCGCAAGTTTTACCTAATCGGCACGTATAATATATATATATATATATATATATATATATATATATATATATATCCTGCTACCTGAGCTTCATCAGACCTCTTCTTAAACCTTTGTATGGATCCTGCCTCCACTACATCACTTCCCAGGTAATTCCACTTCCTCTGTGACTGAAGAAATAATTCCTAACATCCCTGTGAGTCATCTTAGTCTCCAGCTTCCAACTGTGACCCCTTGTTGATGTGTCCCATCTCTAGAACATCCTGTCTCTGTCCACCTTGTCGATTCCTCTCAGTATTTTATATGTCGTTATCATATCCTCCCTATATCTCCTGTCCCCCAGTGTCGTCAGGTCGATTTCCCTTAACCTCTCCATATAGGAAATGCTCCTCAGCTTCGGGACTAGTCTTGTTGCAAACCTTTGCACTTTGAGTGTGTGTGTGCGTTCGTGTGTGTTCGTGCGTGTAATAATAATAATAATAATAATAATAATAATAATAATAATTATAATCATAATAAACGCATCCCCTCTAAGCTCCCGTTATTCTTCCTGTTACTTCAGGTCAATACGAGGGAGGGGTAATCTCGACTCCTACCATCTCGTCCACACGGCTGCCCACCACTCGTTCCATACAGCGGGTCTCCTCCCTGCCTATGCAACAGCCCACTCAGCTGCCCACCCATCGATCTACCCAACTGCTTGCAGTCGACTATACCCTGCACCCCACCCAGCTACCATCCATTACACCCATCGAGTCTACCACCCAGCTACCATCCATTCCACCCATCGAGTCTACCACCCAGCCACCATCCATTATACCCATCGAGGACACCTCCCAACTACCCACACAACCGTCCTCTGAGCCACCCACACAGCCTCCATCTGAGCCACCTACTGACTCGTGCAGCGAGGGTTGGGATCACATACATGACCGCTGCTACAAGGTCAGTCAGTACTGTTTTCACCGCTATATTCATGACCGCTGCTACAAGGTCAGTCAGTACTGTGTTCACCACAATATTCACAAAACTTTGCTTGCAGAGGTTTGAGTCACTACTGGGCTTGCCACTGTGACATCCTCTTTCTACCTTCCAACATCATTACTCATTGATGAGTAAGACACTTATGCAAGAGTTGGGTATTTTCATTGTTGAAATGTCTCTCCTGCACAGTTGGCTTCTCCAGTCAAATACACAGGACAATAGATTATAGCTGAACCCTCTTAAAATAATATTAATAATAATAATAAGAATAATATCTTTATTTACTACAAGTACATGTACATGGTATACAGTTATGATGAGCATTTCGGGCAAATTAGTTCAGTTTTGTCCCAGGATGCGACCCACACCAGTCGACTAACTCCTAGGTACCCATTTCACTGATGGGTGAACATAGACATCCGGTGTAAAGAAACACTCCCAATGTTTCTACCCGCTCTGGAAATCGAACGTAGACCCTCGCCGTGTGAAGCGAGAGCTTTAGCCACCAGGCCACGGGGCACCATAAAACAAAGTGTCTTTCTCACTTTGTTTGTGAGAGTTCACCCAGTGTGGAACCTGAGTTTCTTGATGAAGAAATTAAGAAAATCTTTGATATTGGTACAAAACAACTTTACCCTAAGGAGTTTGTGGAAACTGCTTTGATGGCAACAAGGAAAATTGATCATAGGACGCAACCTGGAATAACTCCTCAGACCAAGAATGTGCTTGTCCTGCCATACGATCAGAATTTGTCAGTCCTGCCGAATGCCCTAGGAATTCACGGACTATTAAGAAAATGTTGATCAAAAGTCCCCCACAACACTGCTGGAGGTGTTTACAGGATTGTGTTCCATGGCTGCAACTTATGAGGGACAGACTAGCAAACCTCGAGATATTGCAACACAACATCAATATTTAATAAGAACAGCTCAAGAATCAAATGCAACATTCAACCACGCCTGAGTTTGCAACAATCCTGCTAATTGGCTGGAAGCCAGAGTCCTAGTTCCATATACAGTAGGGCCCCACTTATACGGGAGGTCAGGTTCCAGGTTACCTACGGAAACCGGACATCACCGGAAAGCAGAACACCATTTTTTCCACTTATAAATGCATACAAATTCCAGATAACAAATTTACACTAACATATGTTAAGCTAACACTAACAATAAAAGGTAAATACATACACAGTACATTCAGTACTTACCTTAAAATATTTGTAGTCTTAATGTAGGGTGTCAACGGGGGTCAACGCCCCCGCTGCTCGGTCTGAGACCAGGCCTCGTGGTGGATCAGAGTCTGATCAATTAGGCTGTTACTGCTGGCCGCACCACAGCCTGGTTGGTCAGGTACTGACTTTAGTTTCCTGTCCAGTGCCTTCTTGAAGATAGCCAGGGGTCTATAGGTAATCCCCCTTATGCATGCTGGGAGGCAGTTGAACAGTCTTGGGCCCCGAACACTTATGTGTTGTCTCTCAGTGT
>WNWK01007641.1:69151-91982 GCA_009830355.1 Cherax destructor | reverse complement strand
CCAGGTGAGTAAACACAAACCTGAAACTGTCAACTAATTCGAAACTTATAGTGGAGCGGCACCTTTACTTATTTTAAGACAAGGTATGATAAAGCTCATGTAGCATTTATGATGAGAAATTGGTGTGATGTGAGGTAACTGAGTTTGAGTGGTAATTGGTTAATGAGAAAGCAGAACAGCTTCATCATCTCTGAAGTCTTAGCGAGAATCTTCCTGAAAACAGTAAACCCTGCCATCACATAATTCCTACTTTGGCATGTACACCTCATGTAATCTCAATAACCAAATGTAATTCTTTGTATCATGTCCAAATAAAAATTATTATTATTATTATTATTCCTTATGAGGATAAATTCGTTTGGTAATGGCACTTGAACAGCATTCTCGAACGAAAAAATATCGTAACTCGAGGTACCACTGTACTGTAATGTAACTGATGATGCTATGAAAAATAGGCAGATTTTGGAATCAGCATCAAAAATCCTAAAGAATCAAACCATACCATGGGCGGGGATTTAACTCATGGTTAGCGAGTCGTAAAACTCCAGGCCATTACAATTTTGTGAATCGACCTAAAGAATCACAAAAAGATAAATATGTACAACTTTATCTAAATTTGATCTATTGGATAAAATAAAAAAGAAAATGTGAAAACTGATTTTGCACTGAGTTTATTAAAGTCTTTCATAATGATATTCCAGAGATGGCAATCTGTATGTTATACATTACAGAGTTTACACTATATTTTTGACGGAACTGTATGATTATTTTGTCACATTATCACTGCTAATTGAGATATAAAAACCTCCTTTTCCAACATTAATTTATTTTTTAAGTTTGACAAACATGAGTTTCAGAATGACAAATTGTATTGACACTTCAAAGAATACAGCCTCTCCTCACTTAGCGACATACTCGTTTACCAATGCCTTGGACTTACGACAGGCTCTCTGACCAGTATTCATACCTAAATAATGTATATTAGAGCTGATTTCCTCTATTCTGTTTATTTCAATAAACAATACACTACTGTAAACCATATAAAAAAAAACGTATACAGTGGACCCCCGAGTTTCGTAAAAACTTCACTCCTGAAGTCTGCTCAAGTGCCATTACCGAACGAATTTACTCCCTTAAGGAAAAATGTCACGTAGGTTAGTCTATTTCAGACTCCAAAAAATACTTTTCCACAAGCACTTACAATATTATACTTACATAAATGTACGATTTCCGGGGTTTACGAAACTCGGGGGTCCACTGTATATACGTTTGGGGCAGTAGCAGTGCTAACGTAAATATACGTGTGGACCCTTAAACGGTCCACACGTATATTTACGTTAGCACTGCTACTGCCCCAAACGTATATATACGTTTTTTTTTACATGCTTTCTTATGGGGAAAATCAAGGTCGGGGCAGTAGCAATGCTAACGTAAATATACGTTTGGACCGTTTAAGGGTTAAAGATGGCTGACACAAATTCACTACCATTATAGTATGCTCCTCACTTAGCAACGAATTCATTTAATGACGTGGTCTTAGGAACGGAACTCCGTCGTTAAGTGAGGAGAGGTTGTACTGCAAAACCAACAATAGAGGACAGTCATCGTTACAGATTCACAAGCACTGCAGTCCTACAGACCTCGTAAAACTGGAAACTGCAAACACTGAAATTACTGTGGGTCTAAATAAATCTAGTTTCAAATCTGGGTGTATTTTTTATATCAGTCAAGATATCTTTTTGAGATGTTACCCTAATCTGGTTAATATTGACATTCATAAGAAATAATGACCAGAAAAAGAAAAAAATGTGAGTGTGGGAAGGCAGTAAGCCTGGAAAACATTTGATAATTGAATGTAATCACTATTTGCCAGTCAGTAAAAAAATTGAATAATAGAATCTATTCACTGGTTGCCAATCTGCAAAAGAACTGGATGACTGAAACCCAGAAATATGAAAACCCATGAAAGAGGATGTCTGGGAATTTATAGGAATAACTCTAGAGTTCACCTATATGTTTCACTGAAAACACTTGGTCTACACACCCCCTACCTTTCCTAAAGCCCCCTTGTTCATCTGCTATCCTGCTTTCTGTCTTACTCTTAATTCTTTCAAAAATAACTCTACCATACACTTTCCAGGTACACTCAACAGACTTATTCCCCTATAATTTTTGCACTCTCTTTTGTCCCCTTTGCCTTTATACAGAGGAACAATACATGCTCTCTGCCAATCCCTAAGGTAAAGAGGTTTTTGTGGCATTTATGGATTTGGAAAAGGCGTATGATAGGGTGGATAGGGGGGCAATGTGGCAGATGTTGCAGGTGTATGGAATAGGAGGTAGGTTACTGAAAGGAGTGAAGAGTTTTTATGAGGATAGTGAGGCTCAGGTTAGAGTGTGTAGGAGGGAGGGGGACTATTTCCCAGTAAAAGTGGGCCTTAGACAAGGATGTGCGATGTCACCATGGTTGTTCAATATATTTATAGATGGGGTTGTAAGAGAAGTGAATGCGAGGGTCTTGGCAAGAGGTGTGGGGTTAAAAGATAAAGAATCAAATACAAAGTGGGAGTTGTCACAGCTGTTTTTGCTGATGACACTGTGCTTTTGGGAGATTCTGAAGAGAAGTTGCAGAGGTTGGTGGATGAATTTGGTAGGGTGTGTAAAAGAAGAAAATTGAAAGTGAATATAGGAAAGAGTAAGGTGATGAGGATAACAAAAAGATTAGGTGATGAAAGATTGGATATCAGATTGGAGGGAGAGAGTATGGAGGAGGTGAATGTATTCGGATATTTGGGAGTGGACATGTCAGCAGATGGGTCTATGAAGGATGAGGTGAATCATAGAATTGATGAGGGGAAAAGGGTGAGTGGAGCACTTCGAAGTCTGTGGAGACAAAGAACTTTGTCCATGGAAGTAAAGAGGGGAATGTATGAGCGTATAGTTATACCAACACTCTTATATGGGTGTGAAGCATGGGTGATGAATGTTGCAGCGAGGAGAAGGCAGTGGAGATGTCATGTCTGAGGTCAATGTGTGATGTGAATATAATGCAGAGAATTCGGAGTTTGGAAATTAGGAGGAGGTGTGGGATTACCAAACCTATTATCCAGAGAGCTGAGGAGGGGTTGTTGAGGTGGTTCGGACATGTAGAGAGAATGAAACGAGGCAGAATGACTTCGAGTGTGTATAAATCTGTAGTGGAGGGAAGGCGGGGTAGGGGTCGGCCTAGGAAAGGTTGGAGGGAGGGGGTAAAGGAGGTTTTGTGTGCGAGGGGCTTGGACTTCCAGCAAGCATGGTGAGCGTATTTGATAGGAGTGAATGGAGACAAATGGTTTTTAATACTTGACGTACTGTTGGAGTGTGAGCAAAGTAACATTTATGAAGGGATTCAGGGAAACCGGCAGGCCGGACTTGAGTCCTGGAGATGGGAAGTACAGTGTCTGCACTCTGAAGGAGGGGTGTTAATGTTGCAGTTTTATAACTGTAGTGTAAAGCACCCCTCTGGCAAGACAGTGATGGAGTGAATGATGATGAAAGTTTTTCTTTTTCGGGCCACCCTGCCTTGGTGGGAATCGGCCGATGTGTTAATAAAAAAAAAACTCTACACTCCCAAATGTAGGAGCTTCCTTATACAATGTTTGTACTGAAGAGCATCTTGTGAAAAGTTTCAGTAAATTGTCAGAATTTTATAGTGCTTTTATTTGTATTTTGATTGTTCTGGCTTGGTCCAAAGCAACTAATCTGAAAAGCAGTTACAGTAGCGAGATTTTATGATCATTAGAGTTAAGAGCCATTAATGGCACCAACAGTCAAGGTACTTCAGAACCAATTAATTTCCTGTGAACATGAGTTCACCCTTCTCAACATGACTACTCAAGATAGTGGAGGCTTGGAGACTGCAGGTCAGTGGTAGATGGTACTGCTGCTGCTGTTGTAAACACTGCCTCAAAACATTCATGACTCGCTTCACATTCATTTTTTTTTAACTTTTACCTTGTAAAAGTTGTGTATCATGACTATAAAGTGCAAGAGCAGTAGAGGAGATATGCCAGGTGCTATTGAAGAGGAAATTCATTGAAATAAATTGGACAAAATAACTTTTTTACAATTCTAACAACTCTATGTAATGACACCACACACAAGTTCTGTGCCAGCCTTCATTGAGTGTGGATGTCTCATTCTCACCGGAGCATCAGTAACAAATTTTCTTCGTTCTCTCTGGGACTCTTGTCCTCATCCTGCTTTGCACACCAGGCACGTTATCGGAGGGGGCACTTGTCATCAGCTCAATTTCAACCAGTTCCATTTTTTCACTCTGAGGATAATTCTTTTAACAGATTTGGTGGAAAGCCGGTTGCTGAACTTCAGTGAGGGTGTGGGCATCCTGCTCTGGTGGGTCTTGGTGAGGGAGGTCCACCAGGTCTATTTGGAAACTTTTAGCTGTTTTTATTTACAGCTTTGTGCAATATCTCCTCTCTGTACACAGGAAAGCAAGGCTCGATACAGTGAAAGATGTCAGTGGCCCATACAAACCCAACAAGAAGACTCGATACAGTGAAAGATGTCAGTGGCCCATACAAACCCAACAAGAAGACTCGATACAGTGAAAGATGTCAGTGGCCCATACATACCCAACAAGAAGGCTCGATACAGTGAAAGATGTCAGTGGCCCATACAAACCCAACAAGAAGACTCGATACAGTGAGAGATGTCAGTGGCCCATACAAACCCAACAAGAAGACTGGACATAATAAAGCATTGTATAACTTTTTTTAACACACCAGCAATATCCCAACAAGTTAAGGTGACTCAAACAAGGACATAATATGTAAACATTAAATAATTACTGTCATAGTTGCAATTAAAAAGATAAAATAATGAATGTGAAATATTAGGTAAATATTTTGTTAAAAACAATGAAATTAGATAACATACAGATTATGACAGGGGCACATCTCTCATTATAAGATGTGCATCAATAGAAAAGCAGGTTCAAAATTCCAAACACTCAAGTTACACTTTTTAGTAAAGCATTACAGTTGAAAGTGTTGAATGATGAAAGATTTTTCTTTTTTTTGGGGTTTTTCTTTCTTTTTAGGTCACCCTGCCTCGGTGGGAAATGACCGACGTATTAAAAAAAAAAATTACAGTTGTAAGTAGGGGATATATATGGTTCATTATTATTATTATATTAAAATGAAGGAAGGATTGAGAGGTGGGGAATGTTAGAGAGTAATCTGAATTGTGATGTCAGCACACTTCTAGAACACCAGTGATACAATAAATGATGGTGAATGCATTTTCTTTTTTGGGTCACCCTGCCTTGGTAGATGGCACTGATAAAAGTAAAAAATAGTAAAATAAACAACATCCAAATCACTTTTCAATTATTTCCTTCTTTCTTATGAATGCCAATAATAACCAGACTCTGGGGTTCAATTATATGATCCCATTTTCTAGCTTCTAGTTTTTCATTAAATTCCACTTTAATTTTCACGTAAAATTCACATTTACTGAATGTAAAAACATCTGGCTTTTAGTCCTTTAAAAATATTAATTCGTGAGTTTTTGTTATCTAAAATGATCACAATAAAAATATTAAGGACATTTTCGATCAACCTGTGATTTGCCAGACTCTTCATATTCCTGCTTGCTTATCCACATCTGCTGAAAGGATCCCAAGGAAGCAAGGATTGAACCTCCAATCCATGAACCAAATCTTCTTTCCGTTGTGCCTGTGGCAGAGATGAGTTTGAACCTCATATTAGGTGGTGTTCGGCTGGATAAATCACGGTTGAGACGCTCGACATAACCATTGAGAAGTGAGTTTCCTCCTGTGACGATGACACCCGAGTAGAGACTTGGCCGAAGATCAATATCGCAGAGGCCTATGCTTGTAGATACGACATGAGACATGCCAAGCATTGTTGATCCAACACCTTTGATGTAACTGGGATCAAAAAGACTCTCAGTGATTCTGTAGCGCTCAGTTCCATATTCCTGTAAGTAAAACAGAAAATAATTAATTAAAGCATATATACCGTGATTAATTATATACAGAACAGAAAACCTTTTGCTGCATTAGAAAAAATAACTGACAACTAACACACAACTTTGAGAGTAAACTAGAGGCACCATTTTAATTCATCTTGAACCACCACCATGTCACAAGTGAGAGTAAAGGGGAGAGAGCCAGGTGGTATTTCAATTGAAGAGGTAAGAAACAGCATAGGTCACAGGAGGTGAGGAGACATCCAAGGTCAGGTCAAGTTACAAATGTTTTGAAGACTAGAACATTTGACATTGTACTGGAAAAGGCAAGCATCAACATAAAACCAGGACTAATATTCATGTCATGAATGTTGTGTATATGATGTATATGGGTCAATTCCACAAGACACATTTATGAAGGATAAAAGAAGGATAGGCAGTTTTGGTGAAGGGCTGCCTCATCAGATAGCCATTACTATATTCATGGGAAAGCACTGAACTTCTAGGAGTCATACAGCACTGGGTTGATCCCGAAAATGACAGAAAAAAAAGTACTGTTAGTGTCAGCAAAGAAAACACTTCTCTTGTGTTCTTTAGATCTATCAGAGGAAAACACACAATAGCATGACCATGAGGATCTATAAATCTGGAATTGAGGGAAGGAAGGGTAGGGGACTGGGGTCATCCCAGGAAGGGTTAAATAAAGGGGGTAGTTGCTCTTAGTGCTGGAGGTTTGAGTATTCAATAAACTTGTATAGGCCTGTTAAGTCAGAGTGAGTGGAGACAAGTGATATTAATGGCTTGATGTGCTGTTGGAGTGTGAGCAAGGTAACCATTGATGAAGAGATACAGGAAAAGCAGTTAGATGAACTTAAGTGCTGGAGGTTTGAAGTACAGTACCTGCAAACTAAAGGGAGAGTGGGGATGTAACAGATTGAAGGATCAATTGAATTGTGAAGTCTGTACACCTTTGGCAAGATAGTGACTGAATGAATGATGGTGAATAGGTTCCCTTTTGTGTATCACCCTACCTAGGTGGGAAATGGCTGGTATGCTTTAAAAAAAAAATCACTAATTTACCTGAAAGTGGAAAGAAGAGAAGTATTAACCAGTTTCTTATAGTGTATTAGTTTGATGAAATGGAAGTTTAATATCCTGAGGGCCAGAGAGTGTTATATTAAGACATTATAATTTAGAAATATAATGAAAGCAAAATCTAAGTTTTCACAGAAGTAGATTTAGGAGAGAAGAAAGTCATTTTAGTATGAGGCTAAGCAGTCTATAAAATCTGTAGGATACTCAAGGCAAGAAAAAGAACTAAAAAATATTGAAATTACAGACTCAAGAAAATGAGGATGAGAGAAAGAATAATACTTTTCTTAACACATTGTTCAGGGAAGGAAATGTAATTAATATGCATACCATTGTGTACAGACTTGTAGTAGACATAAACATCAAGTAAGTACAGTAGGCTCCATGGGGAAGTGGAACAGAATTCTTCCTCCGTAAGCCATGCGTGTCGTAAGAGGCGACTAAAATGCCGGGTGCAAGGGGCTAGTAACCCCTTCTCCTGTATATATTACTAAATGTAAAAGGAGAAACTTTCGTTTTTTCTTTTGGGCCACCCTGCTTCGGTGGGAAACGGCCGACGTGTTGAAAGAAAGAAGAAGTACAGTAGGACCCCCATATCCGCAGGGATACGTTCCAAGGACCTCCTGCAGATACTGAAACCATGGATAGTAGAAAACCCTATATGTAAGTCCTATCCATACCTATTATAAAGTTTAATTGATAAACTATGCACAATAAGTGGAGAATTATCACTTTTTCACTGATGGGAAGCACTTGATGGCTTCTCTACTTTTGCACTTTGGGGGCCATTATTATGCAAAATAAAGAAATATTTTTGGGCCACAATAAACTGTGGATAACTGAAACTGTGGATACAAGATCAGTGGATACAGGGATTCTACTGCACTTAGAAGCTGTTGGTTTGTCCTGGAAATCTTTCAAGATAAGTTTTCTAGTTTTTCTGTTTCTTTGTGCCCTTAACATCTGTGACTCAATTTCTCAACTTTAAAATTTCCACTCTCAGCAGCTTATTCTTTAGGCTTGGCTATCCGGATTTCATAAACTCTGCCTAATCTCGTGCTAAATGGACTTGTCTTTCCCCTCACCCTCCCGTCCTCTTCCTCCCCTCTCCCTCCTTCCTCTTCCCCCTCTCCCTCCCTTCCTCTTCCTCCCTCTCCCTCCCTTCCTCTTCCCCCTCTCCCTCCCTTCCTCCCACTCTCTCTCTTCTCCCCTTTCAAACACACTTCGGTGAAATCTCCTGCTCTTTGCCTCTCCTACATTTCCAATCTTCAAAATATTAACAACAGCCTCTGTCCTCTAGATATAAAAACATTTTTTGTCAGACAAACACCAATCTTAGTAATCCTGCTCATACTTCTTCTCCTGTCACTGAAGCTTCTGGTGTCTACTATGTTTCCCTTGTCCTCTCTTTCTGACAGACTTAAATTATTAATACAATCAGTTGGATGAATTTTATTGAAGCTAGCTGGCCCAGTGGCTTACGAGACGGTCTGGAGTTTTGAGAGACTCTGACCGCGGGTTCAAACCTCACCCGTGGTATGGTTTATCACAGGCATCTTATTGGTCTTCCACTAACATTGTCTGTTCTTTCAACTTTCACAGACACCATCTTGTTGAAGCAGCTCTTAAACACAACTTTTCTAACATGAATCATAGTCCTGGCTTTCTGCAGATGACTGCCTTTCTCAACACATCAACTGTTCTAATCTGCAGAACACTCATGACTTGATTTAACCTTTATCTCCTCCTCTCCTTTACTCAAACCCATCTACTTTATTTCCTTTGCTGCATTTCTTTTTTTTTTATTCTTTCACGCATGACTCATGGAGGAAGAATTCTGTTCCACTTCCCCATGGAGATAAGAGGAAATAAACAAGAACAAGAACTAGTAAGAAAAATAGAAGAAAAATCAGAAGGATGAGTATATACGTATATGCTTGTACATGCATATGTAGTGTGACCTAAGTGTAAGTAGAAGTAGCAAGACGTTCCAGAAATCTTGAATGTTTTCTTCTTTCAACGCACCACCATATCCCACCAAGGCGGGGTGGCCAAAAAGGAAAAACAAAAGTTTCTCCTTTTACATTTAGTAATATATACAGAAGGGGTACCTAGCCCCTTGCCCCTGGCATTTCAGTCGCATGGTATGAAACGCATGGCTTACGGAGGAAGAATTCTGTTCCACTTCCCCATGGAGATAAGAGGAAATAAACAAGAACTAGTAAGAAAAATAGAAGAAAACCCAGAAGGGTGTGTATATATACAGTGGTACCTCGGTTAACGATGGTCCACAAACTCACCCTTTTATGTAAGTTTATTTTTATAAATGCTTTTGTAAGTGTATTTTTGGGAGTCTAAAATGACTAGTCTATTTTACATTATTCCTAATGGGGATAAATTCGTTTGGTAATGGCACTTGAACAGCATTCTGGAATGAAAAAATATCGTTAACCAAGGTACCACTGTACAGTGGAACCCCGAGTTTCGTAAGGTTCTTATTTCGTAAACATCGTGTTTCGTAAGCGTTTTTCGATTTCGAGAATCATAAAATGGCTCGTGTTTCGTAACGTATTAGACCTGTCCGCCTGCTCCGCGCCTGCGCGGGACGCAGGACGCCACCAGTGAAGCGTTGTTTACCATTGAGAGAACATTACCTAGCACGCTCTTTCAAACATTCACACTACATTTGGTGTTTTTTTTGGTGCTTTAGTGATTGTCACTGTGAAATAAATCACCATGGGTCCAAAGAAGCTTCCTAGTGGCACCCCTGTGGTAAAGAAAGTGAGGAACACCATCGAACTGAAGAAAGAGATTATAGAAAAATATGAGAGTGGCGTACGTCTGAGTGATCTTGCCAGGATGTACAACAAAACCCCATCTACTATCAGCTCTATCCTGGCAAAGAGAAATGAGATCAAGGAAGCTAATGTTGCAAAAGGGGTTGATATGTTAACAAAAAATAGATCGAAAACAGTGGATGAGGTTGAGAAGTTGTTGTTGGTGTGGATCCATGAAAAACAGAGAGCGGGTGATAGTATTTCCATGGCGATAATTTGCCTGCAACCAGTGGTGAGGCGAATGATTTTAAAGCCAGCAAAGGCTGGTTTGACAGGTTTAAGAAACGTAGTGGCATACACAGTGTTGTGAGACATGGTGAGGCAGCCAGCTCAGACAAACGTGCAGCTGAAAAATTTGTGCATGAATTCCAGGGGTTCATAGAGGCTGAACAATTCCTCCCCCAACAAGTATTTAACTGTGATGAAACAGGCCTGTTTTGGAAGAAAATGCCCAACAGGATCTACATTACTCAGGAGGAAAAGGCACAGCCAGGACACAAGCCTATGAAAGACAGGCTAACTCTCATGTTTTGTTCTAATGCTAGTGGGGATTTTAAAGTGAAGCCTTTACTGGTGTATCACTATGAAAATCCCAGACCCTTCAAGAATCACAGTGTTGACAAGAATAATTTGTGTGTGCATTGGAAGGCTAACACCAAGGCATGGGTCACTACGGAGATTTTCAAGGAATGGGTGACTGGAGTGTTTGGCCCTACTGTGAAGAAATACCTCTTGGAAAAGAAATTGCCACTTAAGTGCCTCCTGATACTGGACAATGCTCCTGCTCACCCTCACAACTTGCAAGAGTGTTTGTCTGACAAGTTTAATTTCATCAGAGTGAAGTTCTTGCCTCCTAACAGCACTCCTCTCTTCCAGCCCATGGACCAGCAGGTCATTTCCAACTTCAAGAAACTGTACACCAAAGCACTGTTTGAAAAGTGCTTTGAAGTGACCTCAGACACTGAGTTGACCCTAAGAGAGTTCTGGATAGATCACTTCAACATTCTGCATTGCATACGTCTTATAGGTAAGGCTTGGGAGGGAGTGACTTCCAGGACTTTGAACTCTGCTTGGAGACCATTGTGGCCAGGTTGTGTCCAACAGAGGGATTTTGAAGGATTTGAGGCTGACCCTGACCTTGACCCTGACGACCCTGTGCCTGTTGTGGACTCTATTGTGGCATTGGGGAACAGCCTGGGGTTGGAGGTGAGTGGTGAGGATGTGGAAGAGTTGGTGGAGGCCCACAGGGTAGAGCTAACAAACTGAAGAGCTGCAAGAGCTTCATCTGGAACAGCAACAGACCACAGCTGAGGAGGGTGAGAGACAGAAGGAGGTGCCCTCTTCAGTGCTTAAGGAGCTGTGTACAAAGTGGAATGAGTTGCAGACATTTATTGAAAGACACCACCCTGAGCAAGCTGAAATGAGGAGGAGGGTGAGAGACAGAAGGAGGTGCCCTCTTCAGTGCTTAAGGAGATGTGTACAAAGTGGAATGAGTTGCAGACATTTATTGAAAGACACCACCCTGAGCAAGCTGAAATGAGCCTTCAGTGCAGCCACTTCAGTGACAGAGCCATGTCGCACTTCAGGAAAGTGTTGAAGGGTCGCCAGAAACAGAGGACTCTGGACAGTTACTTTACCAGGCAGGGGTCTGGTGACTCTCAAGCTGGTCCTAGTGGCATTAAAAGACCAAGAAGGGAAGTAACCCCAGAGAGGGACTTGTTACCTGAAGTCCTTTTGGAGGGTGATTTCCCTTCCAACCACTAACTCCCTGCCCCTATCAGCAACTCTACCTTCCAGATGCCTGCAACTCTTCAATAAAGGTAAGTAAATATATATATACACACACAACCCGCACATATAAAAGAGAGGAGCTTACGACGACGTTTCCCGACTTGGACCATTTACAAAGTCACACTAACACACAGAGACAGAGGAAGGGTATTTATAGGCAGGCAGACAGGGAGGGTACAAGAGAGTGGGAAATGTAGGAGTAGTGGTAGTAGTGGTAGTAGTAAGGTAGTAGTAAAGGTAGTAGAGTAGACATTGATTGGTCTTCTGCTAAAACTGTCTACCCTACGTCTAACTTTCATGTCCCGCCTGGTTGAATCCTCCCTATACACAACTTTCCCTGTATGAATCTTAGCCCTGGCTTTGTCTCTGTTGATGCTTTCCTCTCTCATTACATTGTTAAATGCTCTAAACTTCAGAACACCCGTGACTTAACCTGATTCCTTCCCTGTCTTATCTTCCCCCTTCTCCTTTTTTCTCCTTGGGTTTTTCCTTTCTTTCTGTTCTTTCTTTTGCCTTGTATTTTCCTTCATTTTCGCTTTTCTTCCCTCTCGTACCCCCTTGCGGACGCTAGCCTCATAGCAGTGCTCCTTCCCATATGTCTGTCTACTCTACTACCTTTACTACTACCTTTACTACTACCACTACTACCACTCTCCCCCATTTCCCCACTCTCTTGTACCCTCCCTGTCTGCCTGCCTATAAATACCCTTCCTCTGTCTCTGTGTGTTAGTGTGACTTTGTAAATGGTCAAGTCGGGCCGAAACGTCGTCATAAGCTCCTCTCTTTTATATGTGCGGGTTGTGTGTGTATTGTTCCAGTCAGGTTGTTGCCTTTTTGTTATTTAAATATATATTTTTTTTTTTCAACAAGTCGGCCGTCTCCCACCGAGGCAGGGTGACCCAAAAAGAAAAATCCCCAAAAGAAAATACTTTCATCATCATTCAACACTTTCACCACACTCATACATAATCACTGTCTTTGCAGAGGAGCTCAGATCGACAGCTGAGAAAAGTCCCTCCCAGCTGTCACTATCTCAGACCCCTCCTTTAAAGTGCAGGCATTGTACTTCCATTTCAGGACTCAAGTCCAACTAAATCAATTAACTGGTTTCCTGAATCCCTTCACAAAATGTTACCCTACTCACACTCCAACAGATCGTCATGTCCCAAAAACCATTCGTCTCCATTCACTCCTATCTAACACGCTCACACATGCTTGCTGGAAGTCCAAGCCCTCGCCCACAAAACCTCCTTTCCCCTTCCCTCCAACCTTTTCTAGGACGACCCCTACCCGCCTTCCTTCCCCTACAGATTTATCGCTCTCCAAGTCATTCTACTTTGATCCATTCTCTCCTAAATGACCAAACCACCTCAACAACCCCTCTTCAGCCCTCTGACAAATACTTTTAGTAACTCCACACCTTCTCCTAATTTCCACATTCCGAATTTTCTGCATAATATTTAACCACACATTGCCCTTAGACAGGACATCTCCACTGCCTCCGAGCCTCCTCCTCGCTGCAGCATTTGCAACCATGCTTCACACCCATATAAGAGTGTTGGTACCACTATACTTTCGTACATTCCTTCTTTGCCTCCATGGATAACGTTTTTGTCTCCACAGATACCTCAATGCACCACTCACCTTTTTCCTTCATCAATTCTATGGTTAACCTCATCCTTCATAAACCCATCCGCTGACACGTCAACTCCCAAATATCTGAAAACATTTACTTCTTCCATAATCCCTCTCTCCAATGTGATATCAATTTTTCTTTATTTAAATCGTTTGATACCCTCATCACCTTACTCTTATCTATGTTCACTTTTAACTTTCTACCTTTACACACTCTCCCAAACTCGTCCACTAACCTTTGCAACTTTTCTTTAGAATCTCCATAAGCACAGTATCATCAGCAAAAAGTAACTGTGTCAACTCCCATTTTGCATTTAATTCTCCATAATTTAATCCCACCCTCTCCCCAACACCCTAGCATTTACTTCTTTACAACCCCATCTATAAATATATTAAACAACCATGGTGACATTACACATCCCTGTCTAAGACCTACTTTTACCGGAAATAATCTCCTCTCTCCTACACACCATAACCTGAGCCTCACTATCCTCATAAAAACTCTTTACAGCCTTCAGTAACTTACTACCTATTCCATACACTTGCAACATTTGCCACATTGCTCCCCTATCCACTCTATCATATGCCTTTTCTAAATCCATAAATGCAATAAAACTTCTCTACCTTTATCTAAATACTGTTCACATATATGCTTCACTGTAAACACTTGATCTACACATCCCTACCCACTCTAAAGCCTCCTTGCTCATCTGCAATCCTACTCTCTGTCTTACCTCTAATTCTTTCAATAATAACCCTGCCATACACTTTACCTGGTATACTCAGTAAACTTATTCCCTATAATTTTTACACTCTCTTTTATCCCCTTCCTTTATATAAAGGAACTATACATGCTCTCTGCCAATCCCTAGGTACCTTCCCTCTTTCATACATTTATTAAACAAAATACCAACCACTCCAGCACTATATCCCCCTGCTTTTAACATTTCTGTCATGATTCCGTCAATTCCAGCTGCTTTACCCCCTTTCATTCTACGTAATGCCTCACGCACCTCCCCACACTCATCCTGCTCTTCTTCACTCCTAAACGATGTTGTACCTCCTGGCCAGTACATGAAATTACCGCCTCCCTTTTTTTTTTTTTTTTTTTTAACACATCGGCCGATTCCCACCAAGGCAGGGTGGCGAAAAGAAAAACTTTCATCATCATTCACTCCATCACTGTCTTGCCAGAAGGGTGCTTTACACTACAGTTATAAAACTGCAACATTAACACCCCTCCTTCAGGTGCGGCACTGTACTTCCCATCTCCAGAACTCAAGTCCGGCCTGCCGGTTTCCTGAATCCTTCATAAATGTTACTTTGCTCACACTCCAACAGCACGTCAAGTATTAAAAACCATATGCCTCCATTCACTCCTATCAAATACGCTCACACATGCTTGCTGGAAGTCCAAGCCCTCGCACACAAAACTTCCTTTACCCCTCCCTCCAACCTTTCCTAGGCCGACCCCTACCCGCCTTCCCTCCACTACAGATTTATACACTCTCGAAGTCACTCTGTCTCGTTCCATTCTCTCTACATGTCCAAACCACCTCAACAACCCCTCCTCAGCTCTCTGGACAATCGTTTTGGTGATCCGCACCTCCTCCTAATTTCCAAACTCCGAATTCTCTGCATTATATTCACACCACACATTGACCTCAGACATGACATCTCCACTGCCTCCAGCCTTCTCCTCGTTGCAACATTCATCACCCATGCTTCACACCCATATAAGAGCGTTGGTATAACTATACTCTCATACATTCCCCTCTTTACTTCCATGGACAAGGTTCTTTGTCTCCACAGACTCCGAGTGCTCCACTCACCCTTTTCCCTCATCAATTCTATGATTCACCTCATCCTTCATAGACCCATCCGCGACATGTCCACTCCCAAATATCTGAATACATTCACCTCCTCCATACTCTCTCCCTCCAATCTGATATCAATCTTTCGTCACCTATTCTTTTGTTATCCTCATCACCTTACTCTTTCCTATATTCACTTTCAATTTTCTTCTTTTACACACCCTACCAAATTCATCCACCAACCTCTGCAGCTTCTCTTCAGAATCTCCCAAAAGCACAGTGTCATCAGCAAAAGCAACTGTGACAACTCCACTTTGTATTGCTTCTTTATCTTTTAGCCCAACACCTCTTGCCAAGACCCTCGCATTCACTTCTCTTACAACCCCATCTATAAATATATTGAACAACCACGGTGACATCACACATCCTTGTCTAAGGCCCACTTTTACTGGGAAATAGTCCCTTCCCTCCTACACACTCTAACCTGAGCCTCACTATCCTCATAAAAACTCTTCACTGCTTTCAGTAACCTTCCTCCTATTCCATACACCTGCAACATCTGCCACATTGCCCCCTATCTACCCTATCATCGCCTTTTCCAAATCCATAAATGCCACAAAAACATCTTTACCCTTATCAAATACTGTTCACCTATATGTTTCACTGTAAACACTTGGTCTACACACCCCTACCTTTCCTAAAGCCCCCTTGTTCATCTGCTATCCTGCTTTCTGTTTTACTCTTAATTCTTTCAATAATAACTCTACCATACACTTTACCAGGTACACTCAACAGACTTATTCCTATAATTTTGCACTCTCTTTTGTCCCCTTTGCCTTTATACAAAGGAACAATCACGCTCTCTGCCAATCCTAGGTACCTTACCCTCTTCCATACATTTATTAAATAATAGCACCAACCACTCCAAATTATATCCCCACCTGCTTTTAACATTTCTATCTTTATCCCATCAATCCCAGCTGCCTTACCCCTTTCATTCTACCCACTGCCTCACGAACTTCCCCTACACCCACAACTGGCTCTTCCACACTCCTACAAGATGTTATTCCTCCTTGCCCTCACACGAAATCACAGCTTCCTGTCTTCATCAACATTTAACAAATCCTCAAAATATTCTCTCCATCTTCCGATACCTCTAACTCTCCATTTAATAACTCTCCTCTCCTATTTTTAACTGTCAAATCCATTTGTTCTCTAGGCTTCCTCAACTTATTAATCTCATTCCAAAACTTTTTCTTATTTTCAACAAAATTTGCTGATAACATCTCACCCACTCTCTCATCTGCTCTCTTTTACATTGCTTCACCACTCTTTTAACCTCTCTTTTTCTCTCCATATACTCTTCCCTCCTTGCATCACTTCTCTTTGTAAAAACCTCTCATATGCTAACTTTTTCTCCTTACTACTCTCTTTACATCATCATTCCACCAATCGCTCCTCTTCCCTCCGCACCCACTCGCCTGTAACCACAAACTTCTGCTGAACACTCTAACACTACATTTTTAAATCTACCCCATACATTTCGACCCCATTGCCTACACTCTCACTAGCCCATCTATCCTCCAATAGTTGTTTATATCTTACCCTAACTGCCTCCTCTTTTAGTTTATAAACCTTCACCTCTCTTTTACTTACTGATTCTATTTTCCTTGTATCCCATCTACCTTTTACTCCCACTGTAGCTATAACTAAAAAGTGATCTGATATATCTGTAGCCCTCTATAAACATGTACATCCTGAAGTCTACTCAACAGTCTTTTATCTACCAATACATAGTCCAACAAACTACTGTCATTACGCCCTACATCATATCTTGTATACTTATTTATCCTCTTTTTCTTAAAATATGTATTACCTATAACTAAACCCCTTTCTATACAAAGTTCAATCAAAGGGCTCCCATTATCATTTACACCTGGCACCCCAAACTTACCTACTACACCCTCTCTGCATGTTTCTCCCACTTTAGCATTTGGGTCCACTACCACAATTACTCTCTCATTTGGTTCAAAAGTTCCTATACATTCGCTTAACATCTCCCAAAATCTCTCTCTCTCCTCTACACTCCTCTCTTCTCCAGGTGCATACACGCTTATTATGACCCACTTTTCGCATCCGACCCTTATTTTAATCCACATAATCCTTGAATTTACACATTTATATTCCCTCTTTTCCTTCCATAACTGATCCTTCAACATTATTGCTACCCTTCCTTAGCTCTAACTCTCTCAGATACTCCTGACTTAATCCCATTTATTTCTCCCCACTGAAACTCGTCTACCCCTTCAGCTTTGTTTCGCTTAGGCCAGGACATCCAACTTCTTTTCATTCATAACATCGGCAATCATCTCTTTCTTATCATCCACTACATCCACGCACATTCAGACAACCCAATTTTATAAAGTTTTCTTCTTCTCGTTTTAGTAGATTTGTACAGGAGAAGGGGTTACTAGCCCATTGCTCCCGGCATCTTAGTGCCTCATACGACACGCATGGCTTACGGAGGAAAGATTCTTTTCCACTTCCCATGGACAATAGAGAAAATAAAAAGACAAGAGCTATTAAGAAAAGAAGAAAAACCTAGATGTGTGTATGTATATATATGCATGTGTATGCCAGTGTAGTGTGACCTAAAGTGTAAGTAGAAGTAGCTAGATATACCTGTTATCCAGCGTGTTTATGAGACAGAAAAAGACACCAGCAATCCTACCATCATGTAAAACAGTTTCAGGTTTCTGTTTCACAGTCACCTGGCAGGACGGTAGTACCTCCCTGGGTGGTTGCTGTCTACCAACCTACTACCTACATTTAAAAGTTCCTCAAAATATTCCCGCCATCTACCCAATACCTCCAGCTCCCCATCTACTAACTCCCCTACTCTGTTTTAACTGACAAATCCATTCGTTCCTAGGCTTTCTTACCTTGTTTATCTCACTCCAAAATTTTTCTTGTTTTCAGCAAAATTTCTTGACAGAGCCTCTCCCATTCTTTCATCCGCTCTTCTTTTGCACTCTCTCACCACTCTCTTCACCTTTCTTTTACTCTCCATATACTCTGCTCTTCTATTAACACTTCTGTTTTGTAAAAACCTCTCATAAGCTACCTTTTTCTCTTTTATCACACCCTTTACTTCTTCATTCCACCACTCACTCCTCTTTCCTCCTGCACCCACCCTCCTATAGCCAAAAACTTCTGCCCACATTCTAATACTGCATTTTAAAACTATCCCAACTCTCTTCAACCCCCACTACTCCTACTTGCACTAGCCCACCTTTCTGCCAATAGTTGCTTATATCTCCCCTAACTTCCTCCTCCTTAGTTTATACACTTTTACCTCTCTCTTACTTGCTGTTGCCATTTTCTTTTTGTCCCATCTACCTTTTACTCTAACTGTAGCTACAACCAAATAATGATCTGATATATCTGTTGCCCTCTATAAACATGTACATCCTGAAGCCTACTCATCAACCTTTTATCCACCAATACATAATCCAACAAACTACTTTCCTTACGTGCTATATCATACCTTGTATATTTATTTATCCTCTTTTTCATAAAATATGTATTACTTATTACCAAACCTCTATATATATATATATATATATATATATATATATATATATATATACAGTGGTACCCGGTTTACGATGGTCCCCAAACTCACCCTTTTATGTAAGTTTATTTTTAAATGCTTTTGTAAGTGTAATTTTGGGGTCTAAAGGACTAGTCTATTTTACAACATTTCTTTAAAGGAGATAAATTCGTTTGGTAATGGCACTTGAACAGCATTCTGGAATGAAAAAATATAAGTAAACCGGGGTACCACTGTATATATATATATATATATATATATATATATATATATATATATATTGTTTTTAATTTAGTATGTGAATATTTTTTTGTGGAGCAATTAATTGTATTTACATTATTTCTTATGGGAAATAATGGTTCAATTCGAAACTTCGTGTTAAGTACTAGCTCCTGGAACGGATTAATTACGATACTGGGGTCCACTGTATATGTTTGTACATGCATTGTGTAGTGTGACCTAAATGTAGTAGAAGTGGAACAAACTCCCAAGTACCGTCATAGAAGCTAAGACGTTGTGTAGCTTTAAAAATACGTAGGTTAGATAAATACATGAGTGGGTGTGGGTGGGTGTGAGTTGGACCTGACTAGCTTGTGCTACTAGGTCTTATGCGTGCTCCTTCCTTAGTAAAGTGACCTGACTACCTGGAGTTTACCTGAGAGGGTTAACTCCCGATAGTCAGGTCTAAGCCAGGAGTGGCATGGACCTGCCCGCATGGGTCAGTAGGCCTGCTACAGTGTTCCTTCTTTCTTATGTTCTTAAGACATACCTGAAATTGTGCATGTTAATGAGACAGAAAAAAGATACTACCAGCAATCCTACCATCATGTAAAACAATTACAATGTAAAATGTAAAATTACAATTACAACGTAAAACAATTACAATTACTAGTGTACAGCAATATTTCAGCCTAGAGAGAACAAGCAGTTTAAAGAGAATCATCATTGGCTTAGCATCCCCAGTTCTGAAGGTTATCATTATCCATTCTATCATTTTCTTAGCAGGTGTGGTAGACACATTGCTGTGATCTTTGAAAGTGAAATTCTCTGACATTACCACTCCCAGGTCCTTCACATTAGGTTTTTGGTTTAATGTGTCATTGGAATTTGTTTTATACTCTGATCCAGTTTTTATTTCCTCAAGTTTTCCTAGTGGAGTAATTGAAATATGTCCTCATTGAACTTCATATGGTTTTCTGAGGCCCATTTAAAGACTAGGATAATGTCCACTTGGAGATTTGCAGTGTCCTCAATGGATGACACTGTCATGCAACTAGGAAGCTTCTTTGGACCCATGGTGACTTATTTCACAGTGACAATCACTTAACCAGCAATAAACACAACAAATGTATTGTGAATGTTTGAAAGAGCGCGGTGGGTATTGTTCACTCAAGTGTAAACAATGCTAGACTGGTGTCCTGTGCAGCGAGGCGCACAAGCGAAGGCAGGCGGACAGGTCTGGTAAGGACCGCTACACAAGTAAAGACCGCTACACGAGAAAAATATTGACCGAAAAAACAACCTTTACAAGAAACAACCGTTATTCGGACAGACCGAAACACGGGTACCACTGTACTTTCGATTAGTTATATTAGCTCGATTATACCTCCCTGTTAGTAGCAAGCACAAGACTATATATGTACAGTGATTGTACTTCCCTACTAGTTAGTATCAAGTGCAAGACTATATACTGTATACAGTGAATGAATGTCCCTACTAGTAATCAAGCACAAAACTCTACATATAACTGGTCAGGCAGACTGGAGTCATATAGGAGAAAGGTAGTGGATGGATGGGATGTTTCAGGATAACCAGTTAGGCAGACTTTGAGTCTCACCCATCCCACTCTGAGGGATAGGCGAGTGTTGTAGCTCAATGGGTCATGTAAACACTCATGCTCACACACTTCTGACAAGACAGCCATTGAATGAGTTATAGTTAATGCACTCCTTTCTTTGGGTCATTATCTTGGTGATGAATGGTTGATGTTGGGGAAAAAGAATGTGATGAATGGTTCATGTGGATTTTTTTTTATAATTTTTCTGAAATTAGTTTAAAAGTTGAAGATTATAATACTAGTGTTTATGAAGTGTAGCGTTGATGTGACTTCTAGAAAAATTCAATTGATAGAAGAACCAACGTAACGACATATTTAAGTGAGTTCAAGAGTAAACTTACATTATTATAACCAGTAGGAAATTCATAAGGTTCAGTGGGGATGCTGGCAATGGCTTCTTCTTCATAGGGCCTCAGAACAATGTAACATGGTCTGCTGAAAGTCACGAACCACTTCCCTCTTCATGTAGTTGTGCCAGGAAGCAGTAACCTCCACCAAATTATTCTTTTTGGTCCACTTGGGTCTCTCACCTTCCTTAACCAGCTGCTTGTCAGATATCATATAGGTAGGCACAATGTCCACTTGAGATTCTTTAAGGAAGTTATTGGCCTGAAAAAAAATTATTAAACAAAATATTCACAAGTTCAGTCAAAATTGTTTATCAAAACACCTGAAAACAGGAAATTTCCTGAAATAGGGAAAATAATTGGCAATAATTACTTTCCACAAATCTGGATTAATGACTAACGAAATCATAATGACACGATTGGATTAATGTTTTTCCTCGAAGCCTTTTCTCTATTCTCCGAGGCTATGGGTCCCCATAATTTGTACCAGAAGTGGACCCTAACTACATTTTTTAGAAGTATTTTGGGATTACATAAATTTCTCTGCAAGGGTACATATGCAATATTTTTTTTTTAACACGTCAGCCATTTCCCACCAAGGCAGGTTGACCCAAAAAGAAAGAAAAAACTTTCATCATCGTTTAATACTTTCACCATCATTCATACATAATCACTGGTTTTGCAGAGGTGCTCAGATACGACAGTTTAGATGTCACTCCAAACTGCCAACACCCCAAACCCCTCCTTTAACCCTTTGACTGTTTCGGCCGTATATATACGTCTCACGAGCCACTGTTTTGGACGTATATATACTCACAAGTCAGCAGCTTCAAATCAAGCGGAGAAAGCTGGTAGGCCCACATATGAGAGAATGGGTCTGTGTGGTCAGTGTGCACTGTATAAAAAAAATCCTGCAGCATGCAGTACATAATGAGAGAAAAAAAACTCCGACCGTTTTTTTTGGATTAAAACGCCGTCTTTGAGGTGTATTTTCGTATAGTATTTATGGTTGTATTCTCTTTTTATGGTCTCATTTGATAGACTGGAAAACATACTACAGAAATATAGAAGATTTTGATTAGTTTCATGATGAAAACGACCTTGAAATTGGGGCTCAAAGTAGAGGAAATGTTCGATTTTGCAAATGTTCAAGAGTAAACAAATTACGCCACGCGTCCAATACACATCAATCGGTGAGTCCAATATTCTTTCACAAGTGCACTGATATTATTTATACCATTTTTTCAATACAGTGGGCCCGGTTTTCGCCGAAAATTCTTTCCAGAATGCTGCTCAAGTGCCATTACCGAACAATTTACTTTAAAAATAATGTCACGAGGTTAGTCATTTCAGACCCAAAAATACACTTGCAAAAGCACTTACGAAAATACACTTATATAAATGTTGAGTTTGGAGATGACCGAAAACCGAAGGACCACTGTAATGCAATAGTTTGCATAACGGTAAATCTTTATTTTTTTGTGAATAAAAAATCAAAATAGAAAGCAATAGTAATATAAGAGGGGCCTAAAGACGTGACTAATGAACAGATAACATCTTATTTTAGTGCCAGGAATGTCTGCATTGTTTATTCTGGACCTATTTTGAAATTGACAACTTTTTATTTTGATGAAATTGGCCAAATTGCAATTTCTGACCAATTTTTTGGGTAGTTGGAAATTGGTAAATTGGTGGTTTGTACTCAATCGATAGAACAAATGGAGTTCTAAAGAAATAGCATGAGTTTGGTCAACTGGAACAATGGAATTGGCCGAAAATAGGGGTCAAAGTCGGCGAATTTCCGTGCGTATATATCGCTAAGATTACTAACTTCCGAGGGGCGTAACCGTAAGTTTTCAATCAAATTGCATACT
>WNWK01007641.1:0-69051 GCA_009830355.1 Cherax destructor | reverse complement strand
TCCTCCAATAGTTGTTTATATCTTACCCTAACTGCCTCCTCTTTTAGTTTATAAACCTTCACCTCTCTTTTACTTACTGATTCTATTTTTTTGTATCCCATCTACCTTTACCCCACTGTAGCTATAACTAAAAAGTGATCTATATATCTGTAGCCCCTCTATAAACATGTACATCCTGAAGTCTACTCAACAGTCTTTTATCTCAATACATAGTCCAACAAACTACTGTCATTACGCCCTACATCATATCTTGTATACTTATTTATCCTCTTTTTCTTAAAATATGTATTACCTATAACTAAACCCCTTTCTATACAAAGTTCAATCAAAGGGCTCCCATTATCATTTACACCTGGCACCCAAACTTACCTACTACACCCTCTCTGCATGTTTCTCCACTTTAGCATTTAGGTCCCTACCACAATTACTCTCTCATTTGGTTCAAAGTTCCTATACATTCGCTTAACATCTCCAAAATCTCTCTCTCCCTTCCCCTCTTTCTCCAGGTGCATACACGCTTATTATGACCCACTTTTATCCGACCCTTATTTTAATCCACATAATCCTTGAATTTAACATTTATATTCCCTCTTTTCCTTCCATAACTGATCCTTCAACATTATTGCTACCCTTCCTTAGCTCTAACTCTCTCAGATACTCCTGACTTAATCCCATTTATTTCTCCCCACTGAAACTCGTCTACCCTTCAGCTTTGTTTCGCTTAGGGCCAGGACATCCAACTTCTTTTCATTCATAACATCGGCAATCATCTCTTTCTATCATCCGCACTACATCCACGCACATTCAGACAACCCAATTTTATAAAGTTTTTCTTCTTCTGTTTTTAGTAGATTTGTACAGGAGAAGGGGTTACTAGCCCATTGCTCCGGCATCTTAGTCGCCTCATACGACACATGGCTTACGGAGGAAAGATTCTTTCCACTTCCCCATGGACAATAGAGAAAATAAAAAGAACAAGAGCTATTAAGAAAAAGAAGAAAAACCTAGATGTGTGTATGTATATATATGCATGTGATGCCAGTGTAGTGTGACCTAAAGTGTAAGTAGAAGTAGCTAGATATACCTGTTATCCAGCGTGTTTATGAGACAGAAAAAGACACCAGCAATCCTACCATCATGTAAAACAGTTTCAGGTTTCTGTTTCACAGTCACCTGGCAGGACGGTAGTACCTCCTGGGTGGTTGCTGTCTACCAACCTACTACCTACATTTAAAAGTTCCTCAAAATATTCCGCCATCTACCCAATACCTCCAGCTCCCCATCTACTAACTCCCCTACTCTGTTTTTAACTGACAAATCCATTCGTTCCTAGGCTTTCTTACCTTGTTTATCTCACTCCAAAATTTTTCTTGTTTTCAGCAAAATTTCTTGACAGAGCCTCTCCCATTCTTTCATCCGCTCTTCTTTTGCACTCTCTCACCACTCTCTTCACCTTTCTTTTACTCTCCATATACTCTGCTCTTCTATTAACACTTCTGTTTTGTAAAACCTCTCATAAGCTACCTTTTTCTCTTTTATCACACCCTTTACTTCTTCATTCCACCACTCACTCCTCTTTCCTCCTGCACCCACCCTCCTATAGCCAAAAACTTCTGCCCCACATTCTAATACTGCATTTTTAAAACTATCCCAACTCTCTTCAACCCCCACTACTCCTACTTGCACTAGCCCACCTTTCTGCCAATAGTTGCTTATATCCCCCCTAACTTCCTCCTCCCTTAGTTTATACACTTTTACCTCTCTTACTTGCTGTTGCCATTTTCTTTTGTCCCATCTACCTTTACTCTAACTGTAGCTACAACCAAATAATGATCTGATATATCTGTTGCCCCTCTATAAACATGTACATCCTGAAGCCTACTCATCAACCTTTTATCCACCAATACATAATCCAACAAACTACTTTCCTTACGTGCTATATCATACCTTGTATATTTATTTATCCTCTTTTCATAAAATATGTATTACTTATTACCAAACCTCTATATATATATATATATATATATATATATATATATATATATAAAAGTGGTACTCGGTTTACGATGGTCCCCAAACTCACCCTTTTATGTAAGTTTATTTTTTAAATGCTTTTGTAAGTTAATTTTGGGGGTCTAAAAGGACTAGTCTATTTTACAACATTTTTAAGGAGATAAATTCGTTTGGTAATGGCACTTGAACAGCATTCTGAATGAAAAATATCTAAACCGGGTACCACTGTATATATATATATATATATATATATATATATATATATATATATATTGTTTTTAATTTAGTATGTGAATATTTTTTTTGTGGAACGAATTAATTGTATTTACATTATTTCTTATGGGAAATAATGGTTCGAATTTCGTAAACTTCGTGTTAAGTACTAGCTCCTGGAACGGATTAATTACGATACTCGGGGGTCCACTGTATATGTTTGTACATGCATTGTGTAGTGTGACCTAAATGTAAGTAGAAGTGGAACAAACTCCCAAGTACCGTCATAGAAGCTAAGACGTTGTGTAGCTTTAAAAATACGTAGGTTAGATAAATACATGAGTGGGTGTGGGTGGGTGTGAGTTGGACCTGACTAGCTTGTGCTACTAGGTCTTATGCCGTGCTCCTTCCTTAAGTAGAAGTGACCTGACTACCTGGAGTTTACCTGGAGAGGGTTAACTCCAGATAGTCAGGTCTAAGCCAGGGAGTGGCATGGACCTGCCTCGCATGGGTCAGTAGGCCTGCTACAGTGTTCCTTCTTTCTTATGTTCTTAAGACATACCTGAAATTGTGCATGTTAATGAGACAGAAAAAAGATACTACCAGCAATCCTACCATCATGTAAAACAATTACAATGTAAAATGTAAAATTACAATTACAACGTAAAACAATTACAATTACTAGTGTACAGCAATATTTCAGCCTAGAGAGAACAAGCAGTTTAAAGAGAATCATCATTGGCTTAGCATCCCTAGTTCTGAAGGTTATCATTATCCATTCTATCATTTTCTTAGCAGGTGTGGTAGACACATTGCTGTGATCTTTGAAAGTGAAATTCTCTGACATTACCACTCCCAGGTCCTTCACATTAGGTTTTTGGTTTAATGTGTCATTGGAATTTGTTTTATACTCTGATCCAGTTTTTATTTCCTCAAGTTTTCCTAGTGGAGTAATTGAAATATGTCCTCATTGAACTTCATATGGTTTTCTGAGGCCCATTTAAAGACTAGGATAATGTCCACTTGGAGATTTGCAGTGTCCTCAATGGATGACACTGTCATGCAACTAGGAAGCTTCTTTGGACCCATGGTGACTTATTTCACAGTGACAATCACTTAACCAGCAATAAACACAACAAATGTATTGTGAATGTTTGAAAGAGCGCGGTGGGTATTGTTCACTCAAGTGTAAACAATGCTAGACTGGTGTCCTGTGCAGCGAGGCGCACAAGCGAAGGCAGGCGGACAGGTCTGGTAAGGACCGCTACACAAGTAAAGACCGCTACACGAGAAAAATATTGACCGAAAAAACAACCTTTACAAGAAACAACCGTTATTCGGACAGACCGAAACACGGGGTACCACTGTACTTTCGATTAGTTATATTAGCTCGATTATACCTCCCTGTTAGTAGCAAGCACAAGACTATATATACGTACAGTGATTGTACTTCCCTACTAGTTAGTATCAAGTGCAAGACTATATACTGTATACAGTGAATGAATGTCCCTACTAGTAATCAAGCACAAAACTCTACATATAACTGGTCAGGCAGACTGGAGTCATATAGGAGAAAGGTAGTGGATGGATGGGATGTTTCAGGATAACCAGTTAGGCAGACTTTGAGTCTCACCCATCCCACTCTGAGGGATAGGCGAGTGTTGTAGCTCAATGGGTCATGTAAACACTCATGCTCACACACTTCTGACAAGACAGCCATTGAATGAGTTATAGTTAATGCACTCCTTTCTTTGGGTCATTATCTTGGTGATGAATGGTTGATGTTGGGGAAAAAGAATGTGATGAATGGTTCATGTGGATTTTTTTTTATAATTTTTCTGAAATTAGTTTAAAAGTTGAAGATTATAATACTAGTGTTTATGAAGTGTAGCGTTGATGTGACTTCTAGAAAAATTCAATTGATAGAAGAACCAACGTAACGACATATTTAAGTGAGTTCAAGAGTAAACTTACATTATTATAACCAGTAGGAAATTCATAAGGTTCAGTGGGGATGCTGGCAATGGCTTCTTCTTCATAGGGAGCCTCAGAACAATGTAACATGGTCTGCTGAAAGTCACGAACCACTTCCCTCTTCATGTAGTTGTGCCAGGAAGCAGTAACCTCCACCAAATTATTCTTTTTGGTCCACTTGGGTCTCTCACCTTCCTTAACCAGCTGCTTGTCAGATATCATATAGGTAGGCACAATGTCCACTTGAGATTCTTTAAGGAAGTTATTGGCCTGAAAAAAAATTATTAAACAAAATATTCACAAGTTCAGTCAAAATTGTTTATCAAAACACCTGAAAACAGGAAATTTCCTGAAATAGGGAAAATAATTGGCAATAATTACTTTCCACAAATCTGGATTAATGACTAACGAAATCATAATGACACGATTGGATTAATGTTTTCCTCAAGCCTTTCTCTATTCTCCGAGGCTATGGGTCCCCATAATTTGTACCAGAAGTGGACCTAACTACATTTTTAGAAGTATTTTGGGATTACATAAATTTCTCTGCAAGGGTACATATGCAATATTTTTTTAACACGTCAGCCATTTCCCACCAAGGCAGGTTGACCCAAAAAGAAAGAAAAACTTTCATCATCGTTTAATACTTTCACCATCATTCATACATAATCACTGGTTTTGCAGAGGTGCTCAGATACGACAGTTTAGATGTCACTCCAAACTGCCAACACCCCAAACCCCTCCTTTAACCCTTTGACTGTTTCGGCCGTATATATACGTCTCACGAGCCACTGTTTTGGACGTATATATACTCACAAATTCTAGCAGCTTCAAATCAAGCGGGAGAAAGCTGGTAGGCCCACATATGAGAGAATGGGTCTGTGTGGTCAGTGTGCACTGTATAAAAAAAATCCTGCAGCATGCAGTACATAATGAGAGAAAAAAAACTCCGACCGTTTTTTTTGGATTAAAACGCCGTCTTTGAGGTGTATTTTCGTATAGTATTTATGGTTGTATTCTCTTTTTTATGGTCTCATTTGATAGACTGGAAAACATACTACAGAAATATAGAAGATTTTGATTAGTTTCATGATGAAAACGACCTTGAAATTGAGCTCAAAGTAGAGGAAATGTTCGATTTTTGCAAATGTTCAAGAGTAAACAAATTACGCCACGCGTCCAATACACATCAATCGGTGAGTCCAATATTCTTTCACAAGTGCACTGATATTATTTATACCATTTTTACAATATGTACAGTGGACCCTCGGTTTTCGCCGAAAATTCTTTCCAGAATGCTGCTCAAGTGCCATTACCGAACGAATTTACTTCCTTAAGAAATAATGTCACGTAGGTTAGTCTATTTCAGACCCAAAAAAATACACTTGCAAAAGCACTTACGAAAATACACTTATATAAATGTTCGAGTTTGGAGATGACCGAAAACCGAAGGACCACTGTAATGCAATAGTTTGCATAACGGTAAATCTTTTATTTTTTTTTGTGAATAAAAAATCAAAATAGAAAGCAATAGTAATATAAGAGGGGCCTAAAGACGTGACTAATGAACAGATAACATCTTATTTTAGTGCCAGGAATGTCTGCATTGTTTATTCTGGACGCTATTTTGAAATTGACAACTTTTTTATTTTGCATGAAATTGGCCAAATTGCCAATTTCTGACCAATTTATTGGGTAGTTGAAATTGGTAAATTGGTGGTTTCTTGTACTCAATCGATAGAACAAATGGAGTTCTAAAGAAATAGCTATGAGTTTGGTCAACTGGAACAATGGAATTGGCCGAAAATAGGGCTCAAAGTCGGCGAAATTGCCGATGCGTATATATCGCTAAGATTACTAACTTCGCGAGAGCGTAACTTCGTAAGTTTTCAATCAAATTGCATACTTTCGATGTCATTACCATCGGAAAAAGATTCTCTATCATTTCATAAGACTTCTTATTTTTTTTTTTTTAAATTTTGCGACAACAGGAGAGCACTCAGGATTAGGGGTTGCGACAGTCAAAGGGTTAAAGTGCAGGCATTATACTTCCCACCTCCAGGATTCAAGTCTGGCTAACTGATTTCCCTGAATCCCTTCACAAAATATTACCCTGCTCACACTCCAACATCTCGTCAGGTCCCAAAACCCATTTGTCTCCATTCACTTGTATCTAACACACTCATGCACACTTGCTGAAAGTCCAAGCCCCTCACCCACAAAACCTCCTGTACCCCTCTCTCCGACCTTTCCTAGGACGACCCCTACCCCGCCTTCCTTCCCCTACAGATTTATACGCTCTCCAAGTCATTCTACTTTGCTCCATCCTCTCTAAATGACCAAACTGCCTTAACAACCCCCCTCTTCAGCCCTCTGACTAATACTTTTAGTAACTCCACACCTCCTCCTCTTTTCCACACTCCGAATTCTCTGCATAATACAGTGGTACCTCGACTTACGATGGTCCCCAAACACACCCTTTTATGTAAGTTTATTTTTTTAAATGCTTTTGTAAGTGTACTTTTAGGGGTCTAAACAGACTAGTCTATTTTACATTATTTCTTAAGGAGATAAATTCGTTTGGTAATGGCACTTGAACAGCATTCTGGAATGAAAAAATATCGTAAGTCGAGGTACCACTGTATTTACACCACACACTGCCCTTAGACAGGACATCTCCACTGCCTCCAGCCTCCTCCTCGCTGCAGCATTTACAACCCAAGCTTCACACCCATATAAGAGTGTTGGTACCACAATACTTTCATACATTCACTTCTTTGCCTCCATTAATAACATTTTTTGTCTCCACAGATACCTCAATGCACCACTCACCTTTTTTCCTTCATCAATTCTATGGTTAACCTCATCCTTCATAAACCCATCCGCTGACAAGTCAACTCCCAAATATCTGAAAACATTCACTTCTTCCATACTCCCTCTCTCCAATGTGATATCCAATTTTCCTTTATCTAAATCGTTTGGTACCCTCATCATCTTACTCTTATTTTTGTTCACTTTCAACTTTCCACCTTTACACATCCTCCCAAACTCGTCCACTAACCTTTGCAACTTTTCTTTAGAATCCCCTATAAGCACAGTAACATCAGCAAAAATTAACTGTGTCAACTCCAATTTTGTACTTGATTCCCCATACTTTAAGGGGCAGTAAGACCTGTCTCCGAGCGCGAGTGAAAAAAAATTCGAAAAATTATGAAAATTGAGTTAATCTTATAGAAAAATAGCTTAACTGTCTGGCTACACAATGGTACAAGACTCAATGTAATATGACGTTTCTACAAGGAATTATAGTCATTTATATCATGTATGGTGACGGCGATGTGCGCAGCTCGCCTGCTCTTAGCCCGTATATTTTTAGAATTTTTTTCCGTTTTTTTCTTTACTGTTTCGTGTATTATTCATTCTAATGGTGTAATTTACGATTTGGCATCATATGAGAGTGGGCGGAGCTTATACGTAGTCTACCAGCCAATCAGGAACGATCTGGGAATATTAGCTGACGTCAGCAGAATTCCCACTCTGAGAGGCACCATATATTATTTCATTATGCTAATATCAATTCTACGGCTTATTTATCTATCACAATTGATCTAATATGAAATAATAAACACTATAAATAACATATAAACATGTTATATGCTCCAGCATGAATAAAAATGAGCTCTAATATAGTGCGGTCTCTATCAGCAATATGGGTATAAAAATGATTCCCCTTCCCATAACGTGTTCTTTGGCCTGTGAGTAAGAGAAAACGGTGTTTTAGAGGCTAACTACACTAAAACATTAGTTTTACAAAGAAAACATTGAAACACAAGTGATTTTTTCGAAAAAAAAAAAAAAATTTCCGAGGCGGGTGGCCGGCGCCGCTCCAGGCGCTTTCCAGGCGAATATCTCGGAAGTAAGTTATTGACTTAGTATTTTACTTTGTGTAGTTTTTACTGTTTGATTAAATGAAATAATATTCACAGGAATAGTAAAAATATGATTGTTCTTTTTTTTAAGAACGCACTTTTGTAAATATTCCAAATATTTTGGGGATTTATTTGGGAGTAAAGGGCAGATTTTTTTTCAACATTCAAACAGTTACATGCTTTATTTTTTTTGTGGAATAAAGATGTTTACAGGAAAGTGCGTTCTCAAAAAATCGTATTAGCATTGTTCTTTCGGTACCAAGTAACCAAAACAACCTTACATAGTGACATATAGGGTACGGATCCTGCCAAACGTCCTGACATGAAATTTTCAGTAAATATTTTTTTTTTCAGTTGTTGTTTGGACTATCTTATTGAATATTTTTTTAAAACATACTGAGTGAACACTTCTATGTGTAAAAAAAAATGAAAGAAATTTGACGAACAGAAAAACAAAAAAAATTGACATGTAATACTGCCCCTTAATCCCACTCCTCTCCCCAACGCCCTAGCATTTACTTCTTTTACAACCCCATCTATAAATATATTAAACAACCATGGTGACATCACACATCCCTGTCTAAGACCTACTTGTACCGGGAAGTAATCTCCCTCTCTCCTACACACCCTAACCTGAGCCTCACTATCCTCATAAAAACTCTTTACAGCATTCAGTAACTTACTACCTATTCCTACACTTGCAACATCTGCCACATTGCTCCCCTATCCACTCTATCATATGCTTTTTCTAAATCCATAAATGCAATGCAGTTTTATAACTGTAGTGTAAAGCACCCCTCTGGCAAGACAGTGATGGAGTGAATGATGATGAAAGTTTTTGTTTTTCGGGCCCTGCCTTGGTGGGAATCGGCCGATGTGTTAATAATTAAAAATAAATATATGCTTCAATGTAAACACTTGATCTACACATCCCCTACCCACTCTAAAACCTCCTTGCTCATAACCCTACCGTACACTTTACCTGGTATACTCGGTAACCTTATTCCCCTATAATTTTTACAATCTCTTTTGTCACCCTTCCCTTTATATAAATGAACTATATATGCTCTCTGCCAATCCTTAGGTACCTTCCCCTCTTTCATACATTTATTAAACAAAAATACCAACCACTCCAACACAATATCTCCCCCTGCTTTTAACATTTCTGTCATGATCCCGTCAGTTCCTGCTGCTTTACCCCCTTTCATTCTACGTAATGCCTCAAGCACCTCCCCCACACTCACATCAATACTCTTCCTCCCTCCTAAAAGATGTTATACCTCTATGACCAGTGCATGAAATTACCGCCTCCCTTTCTTCATCGACATTTAAAAATTCAAAATATTCCCGCCATCTACCCAATACCTCCAGCTCCTCATCTACTAACTCCCCTACTCTGCTTTTAACTGACAAATCCATTCATTCCCTAGGCTTTCTTAACTTGTTTATCTCACTCCAAAACTTTTTCTTATTTTCTGCAAAATTTCTTGACAGTGCCTCTCCCACTCTTTCATCTGCTCTCCTTTTGTACTCTCTCACCACTCTCTTCACCTTTCTTTTATTTTCCATATACAATGGAACCCCGGTTAACGAAAAAAATTCAAGTGCCATTATCGAACGGATTTACTTCCTTAAGAAAAAATGTCATTTATGTTAGTCTATTTCAGACCCCCAAAAATACACTTCCACAAGCACTTACAATATTAAACTTACATAATTGCACGATTTCCGAGGTGTTCGTTAACCGGGGTTCCACTGTACAACACTTCTGTTTCGTAAAAGCCTCTCATAAGCTACCTTTTTCTCTTTTATCACACCCTTTACTTCATCATTCCACCAATCACTCCTCTTTCCTCCTGCACCCACCCTCCTATAGCCACAAACTTCTGCCCCACATTCTAATACTGCATTTTTAAAACTATTCCAACCCTCTTCAACCTCCCCACTATTCATACTTGCATTTACCCACCTTTCTGCCAATAGTTGCTTATATCTCACCCTAACTTTCTCCTCCCTTAGTTTATACACTTTCACTTCTCTCTTACTTGGTGTTGCCATTTTCCTTATGTCCCATCTACTTCTTACTCTAACTGTAGTTACAACTAAATAATGATCCGATATATCTGTTGCCCCTCTATAAACATGTACATCATGAAGCCTACCCATCAACCTTTTATCCACCAATACATAATTTAACAAACTACTTTCATTACATGCTATATCATACCTTGTATACTTATTTATCCTCTTTTTCATAAAATATGTATTACTTATTACCAAACCTCTTTCTACATATAGCTCAATTAAAGGCTCCCCATTTTCATTTACCCCTGGCACCCCAAATTTACCTACTAATCCCTCCACAACATTTTTACCCACTTTACCACTGAGATCCCCAACCACAAGTACTCTCTCACTTGGTTCAAAACTCCCCATGCACTCACTCAACATTTCCCAAAATCTCTCTCTCTCTCTTCTCCAGGTGCATAAACATTTACTATAACCCACTTTTCACATCCAACCCTTATTTTACACCACATAATCCTTGAATTGATACATTTATATTCCCTCTTTTCCTGCCATAACTTATCCTTCAACATTATTGCTACTCCTTCTTTAGCTCTAACTCTGTTTGAAACCCCTGACCTAATCCCATTTAATTCTCCCCACTGAAACTCTCCTACCCCTTCAGCTTTTGTTTCACTTAAGGCCAGGACATCCAGCTTCTTCTCATTCATAATATCCACAATCATCTCTTTCTTATCATTTGTGCAACAACCACGCACATTCAAACATCCTACTCTGACGGTTTTCTTCATTTTCTCTTTAGTAAGTTATTCGGGAAAAGGGGTTACTAACCCATTGTTCCCGGCATTTTAGTTGACTTTCACAACACGCATAGCTTATGGAGGTAAGATTCTTATTTCACTTCCCCTTCCCCGTGGATATGAAATGAAAAGTAATAAGAACAAGAACTATTAAGATAAAATCAAAGAAAAAAACTCAGATGAGTGTGTATACATAAATGTGTACATGTGTGGAAACTTATTTCTTTGCTAAAAGTTCCACAGGGTAAATAAGCCGTCTGAAACCTTAATCTGCCACCGGTAGGTTTATGAACTCACACACCCACCCAAACAACACACACTCGAGTTGGCGAAGGTAGTGAAATTGCACATATTAATTCATAGATTTACTCTCCTAGGAAGGTCTAGGTAAGTTTGTACAGTTAGTAACTAATATTAGGATTATTGGGGCAACTTTAGATATTAATTAAGGTAGCCCTAGGACCTTAATAATACTTTATTGAGACATGGTACAGTGAAACATGGTAGACATAGTTATGCATAGTTATTACATAGTTATTACATAGTTATTAATGAGATGTACATGCCAAAAGCCCCTAATATGCTGTGCATTGCGGGCATAACATAGGTAGGTTTAGGCCTTCAATAGGTGAACATTAGGTTATGTTAGCTAAGGAGAACTGGCAGCCCCACACTTGAACTAGGCAGGAGAGAGATGCTAGTTCCTTCTTCTAAGACTAGACACCAACCGATCAACAAGTGCCATATACAGCTGCGCGGGCAACCCGCGTGTCTACCAACATCAGACCTGGGGATCTCGGAGGAGACATCTCGAAGTACTGTGGATATCTTTCTCCATCCAGACCCACTACAGTAAGACAATACCTTTCTTTCTCTCAGTATCTGGCCAGTTTTCTAGGGGAAACGTGAGTGAGTTTAACTGTGGGTCTCGAGGAGACGGACGTTATTAAATCGGTATGTACCAGCATCACCTCTTAAGTACAAGTCTGGAAGCTAGTGTCCCATACTGCTTAGAGGATAACCCCTTGGAGTTAGGGATTTCTGAGTTTCAGGCAGGACACTAATACAACTTGAATTCTTGCAGAATATAGTACTGTCTGCATGTCATCGATTTGAAGGGGACTAAGGCTTAGGGAGATTGGAAGACTAGGTGACAAATTCTTCTCCTTTTAGTCGTGCATGTAGGTGGGGAATTCTCGCAGCTGCAGTTATTTGGAAATCTGTCCCATAAGCTACTTGTGAGCCTGAGAGGAGTAATCTCAGAGTGTTGGTGTCAACAGTGCTTGCCAGGGGGCAGCTTACAAGGAGGCAGTCCAAAGACAAATTTCCACAACATGTATGTGTAGTGTGACCTAAGTGTATGTAGAAGTAGCAAGACGTACCTGAAATCTTGCATGTTTTTTTTCTTTCTTTCTTTCAACATGTCGGCCGTTTCCCACCAAGGCAGGGTGGCCCAAAAGGAAAAACGAAAGTTTCTCCTTTTACATTTAGTAATATATACAGGAGAAGGGGTTACTAGCCCCTTTCTCCTGGCTTTTTAGTCGCCTCTTACAACATGCATAGCTTACGGAGGAAGAATTCTGTTCCACTTCCCCATGGAGATAAGAGGAAATAAGAACTAGTAAGAAAATAGAAGAAAACCCAGAGGGGTGTGTATATACAGTCATCCCTTGGTTTTCGCTTGTCCCAGTTTTCGCCGATTTTGGTTTTCGCCGACTTTTTTCAGGGAAAATTTGTCTTAGTTTTCGCCGACCGTATGGGACCTGTCCACCAGTGCCGCGCACATACAAAGGCCGTAGGCCCGCCACCCACGCACATTGTCACGCAGTCTAGCATTGTTTACGCTTGAGTGAACATCACACCAGGAGTTTATACAAAACATTTATTAACAATTCATTGTTTTTGGGCCTTGATTATTGTGTGTGACTACTAAATAAGCTACCATGGGCCCAAAGAAAGCTCCTAGTGCCACTTCTTTGGTAAAGAAAGTGAGGAACACTGTAGAAATGAAGAAATAATAGAAAAATATGATAGTGAAAGTGAGAAACACGATGGAGTTTAAGAGTGTGGCAGGCATGCAGGGAGTGTAGCAGGCATGCAGGGAGTGTAGCATGAATGCAGGGAGTGTAGCAGGCATGCAGGGAGTGTAGCATGCATGCAGGGAGTGTAGCAGGTATGCAGGGAGTGTAGCATGTATGCAGGTAGTGTAGCATGTATGCAGGGAGTGTAACAGGTATGCAGGGAGTGTAGCAGGCATGCAGGGAGTGTAGCAGGTATGCAGGGAGTGTAGCATGTATGCAGGGAGTGTAACAGGTATGCAGGGAGTGTAACAGGTATGCAGGGAGTGTAACAGGTATGCAGGAAGTGTAACAGGTATGCAGGGAGTGTAACAGGTATGCAGGGAGTGTAGCAGGTATGCAGGAGTGAGCAGGTATGCAGGAGTGTAGCATGTATGCAGGGAGTGTAGCATGAATGCAGGGAGTGTAGCAGGCATGCAGGGAGTGTAGCATGCATGCAGGGAGTGTAGCAGGTATGCAGGAGTGTAGCATGTATGCAGGTAGTGTAGCATGTATGCAGGGAGTGTAACAGGTATGCAGGGAGTGTAGCAGGCATGCAGGGAGTGTAGCAGGTATGCAGGGAGTGTAGCATGTATGCAGGGAGTGTAGCATGTATGCAGGGAGTGTAACAGGTATGCAGGGAGTGTAACAGGTATGCAGGGAGTGTAACAGGTATGCAGGAAGTGTAACAGGTATGCAGGGAGTGTAACAGGTATGCAGGGAGTGTAGCAGGTATGCAGGGAGTGTAGCAGGTATGCAGGGAGTGTAGCATGTATGCAGGGAGTGTAGCATGTATGCAGGGAGTGTAACAGGTATGCAGGGAGTGTAGCATGTATGCAGGGAGTGTATCAGGTATGCAGGGAGTGTAGCAGGTATGCAGGGAGTGTAGCATGCATGCAGGGAGTGTAGCAGGTATGCAGGGAGTGTAGCATGTATGCAGGGAGTGTAGCATGTATGCAGGGAGTGTAACAGGTATGCAGGGAGTGTAGCATGTATGCAGGGAGTGTAACAGGTATGCAGGGAGTGTAGCAGATATGCAGGGAGTGTAACATGTATGCAGGGAGTGTAGCATGTATGCAGGGAGTGTAGCATGTATGCAAGGAGTGTATCAGGTATGCAGGGAGTGTAGCAGGTATGCAGGGAGTGTTGCAGGCAGGGAGGGAGTGTAGCAGCCAGGGAGGGAGTGTAGCAGGCAGGGAGGGAGTGTAGCAGCCAGGGAGGGAGTGTAGCAGGCAGGGAGGGAGTGTAGCAGCCAGGGAGGGAGTGTAGCAGGCAGGGAGGGAGTGTAGCAGGCATGCAGGGAAGTGACCCCGGATAAGGACTTTGTACCTAGAGTCCTTATGGAGGGGGATTCCCCTTCCAAAAATTAGGGTCTCTTCCCTCTCCCATCTTCCCTCTCTCCCATCCAGCAACATCAGTCTTCAATAAAGGTAAGTGCCACATTCAGTTCATTCATTTGTGCATGTAAATCTATCTTTAAGGCCCCCAAAAAAAATTTCCAAACTTCTGGGTTTCTGGAATGGATTAATTGAATTTCCATTATTTCTTATGGGGAAAATAGTTTTGGTTTTCGCCGATTTTGGTTTTAGCCGATCCATCTGGAACGGATTAAAATCGAAAACCGAGGGATGACTGTATATGCTTGTACATGAATGTGTAGTGTGACCTAAGTGTAAGTAGAAGAAGCAAGATGTACCTGAAATCTTGCATGTTTATGAGACAGAAAAAAAAAAGACACCAGCAATCCTACCATCATGTAAAACAAATACAGGCTTCCTTTTTACACTCAATTGGTAGGACAGTAGTACCTCCTTGAATGGTTGCTGTCTACCAACCTACTACCTATATTTATATGTACTCTGATAATTACAGTGGACCCTCGCTATTCGAACACTCCAAAACTCACCCTCATTCCAGAATGCTGTTCAAGTGCTGTTACCAAACGAATTTATTCCCATAAGGAATGATGTAAATTAGATTAGTCCATTTCAGACCCCCAAAAATACACTTATAAAAGCACTTACAATAATAAACTTACATAAAAGGGTGAGTTTTGGAGTGTTCGAATAGCGAGGGTACCTAAATATACTTACACACTGTGCTGGCGTGCAGGTACACATTAAAATCACTAAGAGTCTCTACTCTTGACGCCATTTTAATCATAATAAGTAATCTCTTGGGCGCATTAAATGTCTTATTTTACTTTAATATAGACATTTCCATTAATCCATCTATGATATCTTTTTCAAAATTATATAATAAACACGCTACGTAACATATAAACATGATAAATACACCCCACAGTGGAATAAATTAACAGAAATATGAGATGTGGTAGCCAAGCAGCTTGTAGTCCAATATCAGAGAAAATGTGTACACTATAATAATATTACTGGGGGTAACTAGAAAATTATTCCTTTCATATGCCTTCACTCAGTGTTATTTCTTTTAAAAATGAGCAGTTCCATATTACAGGTAAAGTTGCAGACATTTTCACTGAAGAGGATCATAACAAATCTAGAAGCACTGCTCTAAAACAGGGTCTGGGGCAAATGATGATGCTTTACCATCAGCTGCATAAAATACTGCAGGGCAAAACAGACCAGACACACATTACATAATTTCTCAGTACAGTGGACCCTCGGTTTTCGTACAGCTCCCAACTCGAACAATTATGTAAGTGTATTTTTGGGGGTCTGAAACGACTAATCTAATTTACATTCGTCCTTATAGGAACAAATTCGTTCGGTAACGGCACTTGAACAGCATTCTGGAAAGAATTATCGACGAAAACCGAGGGTCCACTGTACAATCATCGACATCAATGCAAGAACCTCAGGCATCCACTTCAGCTAACAATCCACAACCTTCCACCTCAGCCCAGAAGGGCCACACCATCTCTCTCTCCATTCCTTTTAATATCATTGACATACACCAGCAACCATTATTTAGGGTAAAAAAATATTATTAATGTAATTTTATAGCTATAAGTATTGTACTATAACACCCACTATAAAAACATACAATTACATTATTATTGTTTTTTACAATTTGGGTTAGCTTTTTTTGGGGGGTTATAAGAAACATATCCCTATTTTTCCCACATTTTCTTCAGTTCATTTTACACGACTTTTCTTTTCATTACATGCTGTTTTCAAGAACATAGCTACCATGTTAAACATTGGTCAACTGTAATCAGTAAATAAACAAATTCAATCAAAAAAACATACATTGATTATTGTGACTTTTGTGTGTACCTTGAGGGCCATACATGTATGGTCCAAGACGCATGGACTGGTGATCCCCACCCAATATATGTAATGGGGAAACTCCACCAAGCTCTTACCTGATTGAGAAGAAAGTCTCCACCAAGAGGTGACTTTACAATAGCATGTTGGAGAACGTAACCATCATGAACTGGTATAGCGGAGGTGTGTGTGGCGCCAGAATCCAAGACTAAGCCAGTTGACCTTCCATTGGCAAAAGCAGCAAGCACCGCAGACTTCACCAGGAAAAATGCTGGTACCTAGCAAAGACAAAAATTAATTTATTCACCCTTAAACGTAAATACATTTTAGACAATTTCTACATTAAACTATTATTACTATTACTATTATGGAGAGGCACTAAACCTGTAAGGATCATACAGTGAGATATAATCAAGTTTGATCTGAGAAAGTGTCTATTTCCAATTGTTGGAATCAACAGCCCTACAGTAGCAACATGAAACACTCCCTTATAAGGATTTCAGTATTGAAACAAATTTGACAGTTCAACAGCAGTGAGCTTTTTTACCTCCTGACACTATGCATTAATTCTCTAACTTCTAAAGGTTTCTTTATAACAACAATACAGAGTATATGACTCACCTGATACTTCTCAAAAACTAGCTCACAGAGTCGCTCTCTCTTTCCTCTAGCATTCCACTGAAAGAGAACAACATTATTAGATAACACATTTTATTATTTTTATTTTTTTATTAACACATCGGCCGATTCCCACCAAGGCAGGGTGGCCCGAAAAAGAAAAACTTTCATCATCATTCACTCCATCACTGTCTTGCCAGAGGGGTGCTTTACACTACAGTTATAAAACTGCAACATTAACACCCCTCCTTCAGAGTGCAGACACTGTACTTCCCATCTCCAGGACTCAAGTCCGGCCTGCCGGTTTCCCTGAATCCCTTCATAAATGTTACTTTGCTCACACTCCAACAGCACATCAAGTCCTAAAAACCATTTGTCTCCATTCACTCCTATCGAATACGCTCACACATGCTTGCTGCAAGTCCAAGCCCCTCGCACACAAAACCTCCTTTACCCCCTCCCTTCAACCTTTCCTAGGCCGACCCCTACCCCGCCTTCCCTCCACTACAGATTTATACACTCTCGAAGTCATTCTGTCTCGTTCCATTCTCTCTACATGTCCGAACCACCTCAACAACCCCTCCTCAGCTCTCTGGATAATAGTTTTGGTAATCCCGCACCTCCTCCTAATTTCCAAACTCCGAATTCTCTGCATTATATTCACACCACACATTGACCTCAGACATGACATCTCCACTGCCTCCAGCCTTCTCCTCGTTGCAACATTCATCACCCATGCTTCACACCCATACAAGAGTGTTGGTATAACTATACTCTCATACATTCCCCTCTTTACTTCCATGGACAAAGTTCTTTGTCTCCACAGACTCCCAAGTGCTCCACTCACCCTTTTCCCTCATCAATTCTATGATTCACCTCATCCTTCATAGACCCATCTGCTGACATGTCCACTCCCAAATATCTGAATACATTCACCTCCTCCATACTCTCTCCCTCCAATCTGATATCCAATCTTTCGTCACCTAATCTTTTTGTTATCCTCATCACCTTACTCTTTCCTATATTCACTTTCAATTTTCTTCTTTTACACACCCTACCAAATTCATCCACCAACCTCTGCAACTTCTCTTCAGAATCTCCCAAAAGAACAGTGTCATCAGCAAAAGCAACTGTGACAACTCCTACTTTGTATTTGATTCTTTATCTTTTAACCCCACACCTCTTGCCAAGACCCTTGCATTCACTTCTCTTACAACCCCATCTATAAATATATTGAACAACCACGGTGACATCACACATCCTTGTCTAAGGCCCACTTTTACTGGAAAATAGTTCCCTCTCCTCCTACACACTCTAACCTGAGCCTCACTATCCTCATAAAAACTCTTCACTGCTTTCAGTAACCTACCTCCTATTCCATACACCTGCAACATCTGCCACATTGCCCCCTATCCACCCTATCATACGCCTTTTCCAAATCCATAAATGCCACAAAACCTCTTTACCCTTATCCAAATACTGTTCACCTATGTGTTTCACTGTAAACACTTGGTCTACACACCCCTACCTTTCCTAAAGCCCCTTGTTCATCTGCTATCCTGCTTTCTGTCTTACTCTTAATTCTTTCAATAACAACTCTACCATACACTTTACCAGGTACACTCAACAAACTTATTCCCCTATAATTTTTGCACTCTTTTTTGTCCCCTTTGCCTTTATACAAAGGAACAATACACGCTCTCTGCCAATCCCTAGGTACCTTACCCTCTTCCATACATTTATTAAATAATAGCACCAACCACTCCAAAACTATATCCCCACCTGCTTTTAACATTTCTATCTTTATCCCATCAATCCCAGCTGCCTTACCACCTTTCATTCTACCCACTGCCTCACGAACTTCCCCCACACTCACAACTGGCTCTTCCACACTCCTACAAGATGTTATTCCTCCTTGCCCTGTACACGAAATCACAGCTTCCCTGTCTTCATCAACATTTAACAACTCCTCAAAATATTCCCTACATCTTCCCGATACCTCTAACTCTCCATTTAATAACTCTCCTCTCCTATTTTTAACTGTCAAATCCATTTGTTCCCTAGGCTTTCTCAACTTATTAATCTCACTCCAAAACTTTTTCTTATTTTCAACAAAATTTGTTGATAACATCTCACCCACTCTCTCATTTGCTCTCTTTTTACATTGCTTCACCACTCCCTTAACCTCTCTTTTTCTCTCCATATACTCTTCCCTCCTTGCATCACTTCTACTTTGTAAAAACCTCTCATATGCTAACTTTTTCTCCCTTACTACTCTCTTTACGTCATCATTCCACCAATCGCTCTTCTTGCCTCCCGCACCCACTCGCCTGTAACCACAAACTTCTGCTGAACACTCTAACACTACATTTTTCAATCTACCCCATACATCTTCGACCCCATTGCCTACACTTTCACTAGCCCATCTATCCTCCAATAGTTGTTTATATCTTACCCTAACTGCCTCCTCTTTTAGTTTATAAACCTTCACCTCTATCTTACTTACTGCTTCTATTTTCCTTGTATCCCATCTACCTTTTACTCCCACTGTAGCTATAACATAAGAGAAGATAAGAAAGGAGGAACACTGCAGCAGGCCTGTTGGCCCATACTAGGCAAGTCCTTCACAATCCATCCCACTAACAGAATAAATGCCCTACCTAATTTTCAATTCTACCCAAGAAATAAGCTCTGATGATTCTAATAACTCAAGTGCGAGTCCCACTCAAATACAACCCCTCTCACTCATGTATTTATCCAACCTAAATTTGAAACTACCCAAGGTCCTAGCTTCAATAACCCTACTAGGCAGACTGTTCCACTCATCAACTACCCTATTTCCAAACCAATATTTTCCTATATCCTTTCTAAATCTAAACTTATCCAATTTGAATCCATTATTGCGGGTTCTCTCTTGGCGAGATATCCTCAAGACCTTATTTATATCCCCCTTATTAATTCCCATCTTCCACTTATATACCTCGATCATGTCTCCCCTCATTCTTCATCTTACAAGTGAATGTAATTTAAGGGTCTTCAATCTTTCTTCATACGGAAGATTTCTAATGCTATGAATTAACTTTGTCATTCGTCGCTGAATGTTTTCTAACGAATTTATATCCATTCTGTAATACGGTGACCAGAACTGTGCAGCATAATCTAAATGAGGCCTAACCAAAGATATATAGAGTTGTAGAACAACCTGAGGACTTCTATTATTTATACTTCTTGATATGAAGCCAAGGATTCTGTTAGCTTTATTGCGAACCAGAACTGAGCTGCGTAATCTAGGTGAGGCCTTACTAATGATGTATAAAGCTGTAATATAACCGCTGGACTTCTGTTGCTTACACTTCTTGATATAAATCCCAGTAATCTATTTGCTTTATTTCTTACGCTTAGGCATTGCTGACTTGGTTTGAGGTTGCTGCTTACCATAACCCCCAAATCCTTTTCGCATTCTGTACGGCTGAGTTCAACATTATTAAGCTGGTAGGTGCTAGGGTTATGAACATTCCCGAGCTTTAGAACTTTGCATTTATCTACATTGAACTGCATCTGCCATTTTTCTGACCAGGAATTGAGTTTGTCTAAATCCTCCTGAAGTTCCGTGACATCTACGTCTGAATCGATTATCCTACCTATCTTCGTGTCATCAGCGAATTTGCTCATATCACTAGTAATTCCCTCGTCAAGGTCATTTATATATATTATAAACAACAACGGGCCCAAAACAAATCCCTGTGGAACGCCACTTGTTACAGATCCCCACTCAGATTTAACCCCATTTATGCACACCCTCTGCTTCCTATTGGTGAGCCATGACTCGATCCATGAAAACACTTTTCCCCAATGCCGTGAGCAGCCACTTTCTTTAACAGTCTCTGATGTGGTACTCTATCAAAAGCCTTACTAAAATCCAAATAAACAATATCGAATTCTTTATCATGATCAACTGCCTCAAAAGCCTTACTGAAAAAGTTAATAAATTAGTTAGGCAGGAACGGCCCTGGTGAATCCATGTTGAGTATCATTAATCAAATTATGCCTATCGAGATGGCTTCTTATGTTATCGGCTATAATCGACTCTAATAATTTGCCTACAATTGATGTTAGACTTATTGGGCGTAATTTGATGGTAACGACTTGTCCCCTGCTTTAAAAATAGGAATTACATTAGCCATCTTCCACGTATCAGACACTACACCTGTTTGAAGAGATAGGTTAAAAATGTTAGTTAAGGGTTCACAGAGTTCCATTTTGCATTCCTTAAGAACCCTTGAAAAAAGCTCATCAGGACCTGGCGATTTATTTTGCTTCAAACGGTCTATCTGTTTGATAACCATTTCGCTAGTGACTAAGATACTACATAATTTATCTTCTTCAGGCCCACTAAAATACCTAATTCTTGGGATATTATTAGTGTCTTCCTGAGTGAAAACCAAGAGAAAATAATTATTAAAAATAGAGCACATTTCATTCTCTTTGTCAGTAAGATACCCATAATTATTTTTAAGGGGACCTATCTTATCTCTAACTTTTGTTCTATACACCTGGAAAAAACTTTTTGGGTTAGTTTTCGAATCCCTAGCAACTTTAATTTCGTAGTCCCGTTTACCTTTTCTTATCCCCTTTTTAACGTCCCTCTTAATGCCAATATACTGATTCATAAGATGACCCTCACCTCTTTTGATACGCCTATAAATTCCTTTCTTCTGCCCTAAAAGATATTTGAGCCTATTATTCATCCATTTTGGGTCATTTCTATTCAATCTAATTTCTTTATATGGGATAAATGTTCTTTGGGCAGCATGTATAGTGTTCAAAAAACTGTCATATTGATAGCTCTCTTCATTACCCCAGTCCACAGATGATAAGTGTTCTCTAAGTCCATTGTAATCTGCTAAGCGAAAATCTGGGACCGTTACTGAGTTATTCCTACTATGAAACTTCCATTCAATGCCAAAGGTAATTGATTTGTAGTCGCTTGCGCCGAGTTCCTCTGTAATTTCTAAATTATTAACAAGGGTTTCCTTGTTTGCCAGAACTAAGTCAAGCAGGTTATTTCCCTTGTAGGTTCTGTCACAAACTGCTTCAAAAACAATCTTGAACTACTTCTAAGAAGTCGTTAGATTCTAAATTCCCAGTCAAAAATTCCAATCAATTTGACTAAAGTTGAAGTCACCCAGAATAACTACGTTATCGTGCATTGTGGCCTTAACAATTTCCTCCCATAGTAGTCTCCCTTGGTCCCTATCTAAGTTTGGGGGACGGTATATCACACCTAAAATCAATTTTTCATGCCCTCTGAAAATTCTATCCTGACAGACTCTGTATGTGTTATTTCAGACTTTATTCCCTTTTTATGCAACAGTTCAAGCGATCTCGGACATACAGTGCCACTCCACCCCCTTCCCGAAACTTCTGTCTACTTGGAACAATTTAAAACCCTGTATATGACATTCAGCAGGCATGTCCCTATTTTCGTATTGAACCACGTCTCAGTTATGGCAAATACATCAATGTTACCTGCACTTGCAACTAATCTCAAATCGTCCATCTTATTCCTAGCACTACGACTATTTGTATAATACACTTTTAAAGACCCTCCTTTCTCTTTACCCTTCCTGCTCCATTCTGTTTTTCCACTATACCTATTACTGTCCTTGTTATTGTTAAGATTTTTATATCAAAGCCTAGATCTATATTTCGACATTCAGTATTTTCCATTTCTAAACCCATACCTCTAACTAATCCTAGTTAAAGTCCTACATCAATGGCTCACAATCCACACCTGCCCTGGATAAGTGAACCCCATCCCTGGCATACATGTCATTTCGGCCATAGAAGTGGTCCCAGTTGCAAATGAATGGTACTGCATTATCCTTACAGTGTTTGTCCAGCCAGCAATTGACACCAATTGCCCTGCACAGCCATTCATCTCCAACTCCTCTCCTTGGCAAAATACCACATATGACAGGGTTCTGATATATTTGTGGCCCCTCTATAATAGATAACACATCAACAGAAATAATATAAACATGAATTATCATGGATTGCAACGTTGCATATATTGCTGACAACAAAGAAGAAAAACAATGCTGAGCAACAAGCTTTTATTTTGACAATGTTTTACTTTGGTTAGAATATTAATAAGCCCTACAAATGCTTATGCTCCATAAACAATGACAATGTCAAGTAATCACCAGACTGTTACAGTACAGTGGAACCTCGGTTTTCATTTTTAATTTGTTCCAGAGAGTCTGACGAAAACCAAATTCGATGAAAACTAAAGCAATATTTCCCATAAGAAATAATGTATGTGTAAATCCAATTAATCTGTTCCAGACACCCAAAAATATTAACAAAAAATACATTTTATAGAGAATAACTATTATTTTACATACAGAAAACAATAATAAATAAATATAAATCACTAATATTAATGGATAAATGAGCATTTAAATCAGTTTTATCTTTATTGAAGACACTTGTTGGCGTATGGAAGACGGCGAGAAGGGTAGAGGGAGGAGAGGTTATCTCTACCACCATCACTACCACCCTCTATCACCAACAAAGCCACACTGATGCTTTGTGGGATGCTTTGTGTGGGCACGGGCAGGCGGACACGTTCGGTATGGTGGAAAAAACCAAGGTGACGAATGAAAACTGGGACAATATTTTGACGAAAAAAGTCATCGAAAAACGAATTCAACGAAAACCAGGGCAAACAAAAACCAAGGTTCCACTGTATTTGTTATTGGTTCTGGGGATTATTTTCTCCACAGGACAGTCTCAGCTAGGCCTCCTAAGTTTAAAAAGGAAATATTACAGAATTAAGAACTATTAAGAAGTGCACAGTGAGAGCAAGAAGAAGTTTCTAAGATTTATGTCATTTTTGGTGTTCATGAAACAGAAAAAAAGAAAAGATCAGCAATCCGGAGTGCCAAAGGGAAAAAAATAGATTTCCTTTTCACACAATTGAGAGGAGGGTAGCACCTTCCTGGATGGTTGCTGTCTACCAGCTTACCTACCTACATACACAACTGACACAATTTATCCCATGTTACTCTTAACCCTTTCACTGTCGAGACCCCTGCTCACAAACTTGCTCTCAGTGTCGAAGAATTTAAAAATAATTATTTTTTTTTATGAAATGATAGAATCTTTTCCCGATGGTAATGACACCAAAAGTACAAAATTTGATGGAAAACTTATGGAATTACGTTCTCGCGAAGTTAGCGGTCTCGGTGATACATATGCATCGGAGATTTCGCCCACTTGGAGCCCTATTTTTGGCCAATTGCATTGTTCCAGTCGACCAAACTCATAGCTATTTCGGTAGAACTCCGTTTGTTCTATTGATTGAATACAAGAAACTGCCCATTTACCGATATCAACTACCCAATAAAGTGGTCAGAAAATGGCAATTTGGCCAAGTTCACACAATTTTCAAAAAATGCCAATTTCAAAATGGGGTGCAGTGTAGATAAATTACATTTATAGAACACCAACATTTTGTACAGGAACACAGGAAATACTGTACTTATCTTTGTTGCTGGGTCAGCTTTCTGCAGCTTCACCCAAAAAGCTCCTTCGACGTGACCCAGTGTTTTCTACCGCCACTTAGCTGTAGGATACAAGTAAGTATAAAGCGAGTATGTGAATAATTGCCCCTGAGGAGCATATGGCAATATACATTCAGTAACTGAATACTGAACAATACTAGGTACTAACTTGGTTGGGCTAAAAAACCCACACCTCACTGCCGTCAATAGGACGGTTTTAAACCCTTTGTAACTACAAGAACTGCGCAGTCCCCCTGTGTTACAAGACGGTTTAAAACCTACCTTGCTCGTTGTAACGTGAGCTATGGTGTTGGTTGCACCATACGACAGGTATCCGGTGACGTGATTGAAGAAGTGTCTTACGGTGCACGGTTAATCTATGAAAATAGTTCTAGATACACACGGTACTCTTAATTGTCCTTCAATCGTTTAAGTTCACAGTAATGTCACTACAAGAAGCTGCGCACACTTCTCTGTAATATGCCGCTAATGTGGATTGTCTTTTATGCAAATAAACGCACAGAACAGTTTTCTTTATTCGTTATCCCAGCATTAATGTTTCCCCTGGTAGGTTTTAAAGCAATCTAATCTATGACGCCCCTCGCTGCCCTGGGCGTCTCCCAACACACAAAAGAAGTGTCGATCAAGCATGTTTCCTTTGCTTTCCAAACTTCTACAGAAAGCAATGCAGAATGCCTAATTTCTTGCTGTGTCTCGATCACTGAGAGTCTAATACTGTCCCACATGTAAATAAAGTGAGGTAGGAGTTTTCCTGTACCTTTCCTGTCGCAGTACAGAGATTAATTACTCTAGTTACTTTCATGAGTTGCAACACCGATCTCTTGCAAAGAAGTTCATGTGATCATGACTGGCACATGCTAGTAAAGCATCTGCTTCCAATTACTTGATGCAGAAGCAAACAAGACGCCACTGCTCTTTCTGAGAGGGCTGGGCCCCTCAGTTGAAAGGGCTGAAAGGGTCTGATACCCACCTCCTGGAGAAATTTCTCCACATCCAGAATAATCAATGCAGACATTCCTGGCACTAAAATAAAATTTTCTCTGTTCATTAGTCACGTTTCCAGGCCCCTCTTATATTACTCTTGCTTTCCATTTTGAATTTGTATTCACACAAAAAATAGAAGACTTACTGTTATGCAGACTACTGCATTATTGCAATGATTGTATAAATAATGTCAACCCATTTGTGACTGCGTATTAGACTGACAAGTTGGACACGTATTGGATGGTGACATCATTTGTTTACTCTTGAACATCGGCAAAAATCAAACATTTCCGCTACTTTGAGCTCAATTTCAAGGTACTTTTCATTGTGAAACCAATAACAAATCATCTCTATTTCTGTAATATATCTTTCATTCTATCAAATGAGACTAAGAAAACGAGAATACAACCATAAATACCATATGAAAATACACTTAAAAATCGGTGTTTTAAACCAAAATCACGGTCAGAGGTATTTTTTCTCATTATGCACAGTGTGCTGCAGGATTTTTTTTTATACTGCACACACTGACCACACAGACCCATTCTCTCACATGTGCTGCTGTTATGGCTTGTTTGAGCTTGCTCAGGGTGGTATTTTTCAACAAATGCCTGGACCCTATTCCACATTGCACAAATTTCTTTAATCTCTGAAGAAGGCACCTCCTTCACTCCCTCTTCCTACTCCTGTGAATCAATAGCCTCAAATCTGATCTTATGCTCTTCCATTTCCAGCTGTTGCAGCTCTTCATTTGTTAGCTCTACCCTGTGGTCCTCCACCAACACTTCCACATCCTCGCCACTCACCTTCAAAGCCAGGGATTTGCCCAATGCCACAATAACTTCCACAACAGGCACAGGGTCGGCAGGGTCAGGGTCAGCCTCAAACCCTTCAAAATCCCTCTGTTGGACACAACCTGGACACAATGGTCTCCAAGCAGAGTTCAAAGTCCTGGAAGTCACTCCCTCCCAAACCTTACCTATAAGGCCTATGCAGCTGTAGATATTGAAGTGATTCTTCCAGAACTCTCTAAGGGTCAATTCAGTGTCCGAGGTCACTTCAAAGCACTTTTCAAACAATGCTTTTGTGTAGAGTTTTTTGAAGCTCGAAATGACCTGCTGGTCCATGGGCTGGAAGAGAGGAGTGGTGTTAGGAGGCAAGAACTTCACTTTTATAAATCTGAAGTCTTCACACAGTAGGTCTTCCATGTTTTGAGTATGTGCAGGAGCATTGTCCAGTAACAGGAGGCACTTTTTGTCCATATCCTTTTCCTGTAGGTATTTTTTCACACTGGGGCCAAACACTTCATGGATCCACTCACTGAAAAGTTGCTTTGTGACCCATGCATTCCGACTAGCTCTCCACAAGACACACAATCTATTTTTGACGACATTGTGTTTCTTGAACACTCTGGGATTTTCTGAGTGATACACCAGTAAAGGCTTCAATTTAAAATCCCCAGTAGCATTACTACACAACATGAGAGTTAGTCTGTCTTTCATAGGCTTGTGTCCTGGCAGTGCCTTTTCTTCATGAGTAACGTAGGTCCTGTTGGGCATTTTCTTCCAAAACAGGCGTGTTTCGTCACAATTGAACACTTGTTAAGGTTTAAATTTTTCAGTCTTTATGTAGTCCTGAAACTCGTTTATGAATTTTTCAGCAGCACGTTTGTCTGAACTGGCAGCCTCACCATGCCTTACCACATTGTGTATGCCACTATGCTTCTTAAATCTCTCAAACCAGCCTTTGCTGGCTTTAAATTCACTAACACTACAATCAACACTGGTTGCAGGCATTTTCTTTGCAAGATCGGCATGCAACTTCCTTGCCTTTTCACAAATGACTGACTCCGACACACTATCACCCGCTAACTCTTTATCCTTGATCCACACCAGCAACAACTTCTCAATCTCTTCGATTATTTGTGGTCTATTTTTGGCTAGCATATTAACACCTTTTGCAACATCAGCTTCCTTGATTTGTTCCTTCTTAACAAGGACAGAAGCGATAGTTGACCTGTTTTTGCCATATATCCTGGCAAGCTCTGAAATACGCACACCACTCTCGTATTTTTGTATTTCCTTCTTCATATCTATAGTGTTTCTCACTTTCTTCACCACAGGGGTACAACTAGGAACTTTCTTGGGACTCATGGTAGCTTATTTCAAAGTCGCACTTAACCCTTTCAGGGTCCGTGCCGTAGTTCTACGGCTTTGAATTCTGGGTCCAAACCGTAGTTCTACGTCATGAGCTCAGCTCACTCAGATAAGCTTTGAGCGATAAATTTGGGCCTAGATATAAGAGAATACATCTATGTGGTAAGTGTGTACCACATAAAACAAATCCTGTGGCACACAGTGCACAATGAGAAAAAAAAAACTGAAACCGTAATTTTCGATTAAAACAGCGACTTTGCAGTGTTTTTCGTATACTTTTTATAGTTGTATTTGCGATTTCTTGGTCTCATTTGATAGAATGGAAGATATATTACAGATATAGAGATAATTTTAATTAGTTTTAGTACTGGAAATGGCTTGAAAGTGAGCTCAAAATAGCGGAAATGTTAAATTTTTGCCGATGTTCAAGAGTAAACAAATGACCTCACACGTCTAATACGAGCCAGCTGGTGGGTCTAATATACGTTCACAAATGTGGTGATATTATTTGTACAATTATTACAATATTGCATAACAGTAAATCTTCCATTTTTGGTTTGAATAAAAATTCATTATGTGAATAAAAAATCAAAATGGAATTCATTTGTAAAGACTCAAAACATAACTAATGAACAGAGGAAATGTTAGTTTAGTGCCAGGAATGCTTGCATTGTTTATTCTGCACCCTATTTTGAAATCGGAATATTTTGAACTTTGAGTTAAATTGGCTAAATTACCAATTTCCAATTACTTTATTTTGTAGTTGAAACAGTTGACTGGGCGATTTCTTGTGCTCAATCGATAGAATAGAAGTAATACTAGTGAAATACTGTAGCTAAGAATTTGGTCAACTGGAATAATGTAATTGGTCTAAAATGGGAGTCAAAGTTGGCAAAATTGCCGATGCGTAAATATCGCTGACACATCAAAATTCGCGAGAGCATAATTTCGTCAATTTTCAATCAAATTTCGTACTTTTTGTTTTATTACCTTCAGAAAAAGATTCTCTACCAAAAGAAAAAAATAAGATTTTTTTTTTTTTTAAATTCTTGGACACTGGTGCACCCCTTCCAAAAATGGCCTTGGACTCTGAAAGGGTTAATGAACAAACTCCAAACAATTAATTAATTGTGAAATGTTTGGATGAGTGTGCAGGGTATTGTTCTCTCAAGTGTAAACAACGCGAGACTGGCTCTCCACGCCTGCGCGCTGAGGCACCTAAGCGCGCCTGGGCGGACAGGTCTGGTACGCACTTGTTCGATTAGCGATATTTTGTTCGATTTTCAATATCGATTTTCTTGTTCTATTTCCGATAGGTTCTATTTCCGAGCCATTCGATTTCCGAGGGTCCACTGTAGAGGAAATCAGCTCTAATATACATTACTTAGGTATGCATACTGGTCAGAGAGCTGGTCGTAAGTCCGAGCAATTGTTAAAAAATGTATGTTTCTGTTATGCCCTTTGCTTATTTCAAGAAAGAAATGATATATTTATTAATGTTATTTTGGCTTTTTCACTTAATATTATATTAAGGAGTATACAGTGGACTCCGGCTAACGAACACCCTGGAAATCGTACAATTATGTAAGTATAATATTGTAAGTGCTTGTGGAAGTGTATTTTTGGGGGTCTGAAATAGACTAACCTACGTGACATTATTTCTTAAGGAAGTAAATTCGTTCGGTAATGGTACTTGAGCAGACTTCTGGGATGAAGTTTTTTCGTTAGCCGAGGGTCCACTGTATTTCCATTAACCCTTTGGGGGTCGACAGGCCTTCTCGGAAACATGTTCTCAGGGTCGAAATTTTTTTGGAAAAAAAAAAAAATTCTTATAAAATGATAAGAGAATCTTTTTCCGATCATAATGCCACCAAAATTATGAAATTTGATCGAAAACTAACGGAATTATGCTTTCGCAAAGTTAGTGGTATCGATGACATTTACTCATCGGCGATTTCACCCACTTTGAGCCCTATTTTTGGCAAATTCCAATGTTGCAGTCTACTAAAATTTTAGCTATTTCGCTAGAACTCCATTTCTTCTATCGATTGAGTACAAGAAACCGCCTATTTACCAATTTCAACTACCCAAAATAGTGGTCAGAAAATGGCAATTTGGCCAATTTCACACAAATTTCAAACGATGCCAATTTCAAAATAGGGTCCAGAATGAAACTAAAATAACATCTTCTCTGTTCATTAGTCACGTCTTCAGGCCCCTCTTACATTACTTTTGCTTTTCATTTTGAATTTTTATTCTCACAAAAAATAGAAGATTTACTGTTATGTATACAACTGCATCATTGTAAAAATGGTATAAATAATATCAGAGCACTTGTGCATGAATATTAGACTCTCCAGTTGATGTGTATTGGACGCATGGTGTGATTTGTTTACTCTTGAACATCGTCAAAAATCGAACATTTTCGCTACTTTGAGCTCAATTTCAAGGTACTTGTCATTGTCAAACCAATCAAAATCATCTCTATTTCTGTAATATATCTTCCATTCTATCAAATGAGACCAAGAAAACGAGAATACATCAATAAATACCATACGAAAATAGACTGCAAAGTCGCTGTTTTAAACAAAAAAATGGTCGGAGTTTTTTTTTCTCATTATGCAGTGTGTGATGCAGGATTTTTTTATACTGCGCACACTGACCACACAGACCCATTCTTTCATATGTAGGCCTCCCAGCCGTTTCCCACTTAATTTGAGGCTGCTAGAATTTACGCGTACTAGCACGGCACCGACCCCTGCTCGTAAAACGTACTAGTATGGCACCGACCCCGAAAGGGTTAATAGTTAAAATGGATTTACTCGACTTTATAATATTATCTGGCCACAAATTGTTTAGCTTTGTACATAGATAGGATGTTTAAATATTCTAAACTGCTGGTGCGGCTGGGTTAAGCACCAGCAGATAATTTAAGCTACTCAACCCCTATACAGACCGAGTTAAGGTTAAGTTCCCACCTTTCACTAGTCAAGGAAGAGTCTAGTGGAGCATCTGGCTTTGTCACTCTTCGCTTCCCCATAAGTCTCCAGTATTTTGGAAGCCCTTTACTAGGGTATATCTCAGTCTGAGTGGTCGGAATAGAAACTCTTACAGAAATTTGAAATAAGTGATCGAGTCTAAGTGCTACGCCTTTTATAGACTCTGATTTAGAAAAGGGATTAACGAAGAATGGTCCCCGAGGAAGAACTCTGTTATTTGCATCAGTGTGGCGTTTTGGCTTGTAAATGCCTGTGTCTGTAAATATATACAGTGGACCCCCGCCTAACGAGCACCCCGGAAATCGTACAATTATGTAAGTATAATATTGTAAGTGCTTGTGGAAGTGTATTTTTGGGGGTCTGAAATAGACTAACCTACGTGATATTATTTCTTAAGGAAGTAAATTTGTTCTTTAATGGCACTTGAGCAGGCTTCTGGAATGAATTTTGCTCGTTAGGTGGGGGTCCACTGTATATATATTTTGACTCCTTGTGAAGGAGGCTAGAAACTATGTCTAGAGCAAGTTGCAAATATTTAATGTATTATAAATGGTGTGATACTATGGTTAATGATACGTTTTGCTCATAGTGATTAATATATGAAAAGTTCTGTTTTAAAGATGGAATTTTTAATTCATAATAGAAACTTTAAGTGATTATTAATATGGTTAATAAAACAGGCAGAAACCTAAAAGATTCCTTTTCTTCAATAAGTGAACCCTGTTTATGACGACCCTTAGACGAGATAATCCTGTCATTTTTATGAATTTGTTACGAAAAGCACTATAACCAAGTGATCTAAAGGCCATGTCCGTAACAGTTGTTTACACTTTCAAGGTACGTCCTGTAGATCTACGGCTTTGAAGCCAAGGTCCAAGCCATAGATCTACGCCATGAGCTCAGCTCACTCAGATAATCTGTGAGCGGTAAATTTGGTCCTAGATATGAGAGAGTACATCTATGTGGTAAGTGTGTACCACATAAAACAAATCCTGCAGCACGCAGTGCATAATGAGAGATAAAAAAAACTGCGACACCTAGTGACTGACAACAAGTGACACCTGGTGACTGACAACAAGTGACACCTGGTGACTGACAACAAGTGACACCTGGTGACTGACAACAAGTGACACCTGGTGACTGACAACAAGTGACACCTGGTGACTGACAACAAGTGACACCTGGTGACTGACAAGTGACACCTGGTTACCATTTTGTCCTAGGCACATGTCGATTAGACACTAGGCCTGTTGTATGTATGTGTGTGTGTGTAGGGAAACACTTCGAAATGTTTTGGCCCCGCCGGGAATTGAACCCGGGCCCTCTGTGCGTGAAGCAAGAGTGCTAGTCACCATGCCATCGGGGCGTGTGACTGACAACAAGTGACACCTGGTGACTGACAACAAGTGACACCTGGTGACTGACAAGTGACACCTGGTGACTGACAACAAGTGACACCTGGTGACTGACAACAAGTGACACCTGGTGACTGACAACAAGTGACACCTGGTGACTGACAACAAGTGACACCTGGTGACTGACAACAAGTGACACCTGGTGACTGGAGCAACAAGCAACCATGTTGGGGTGTAAAACAACAAACCACACAGTAGTTCATTATTAGAATTGTTTAACTAAATTATTCCTTTGCAAAATGAATGGTAAATTAATGGAGTAGTGTTACAATCACTGAAAAATTAAATATAAAAAATTTCACAAGTCTCTCACATAGATTTATGTTACTGAGGCCGATGTTGCTTACGTAGATCTACGTCTTAATCATAGCGCCCTCAAATATGCTGAGATCAGTAAATTTTGACCTATGCATGAGAGAATGGGTCTGTGTGGTGGGTATGCACATTACGTATATAAAAAAAAATCCTGCCCCATACATTGCTTGATGGGAACAGCTAAACTCTAGCTTATTAGCCTTTTTTTTGGAGTCACTCAATAAACTAGAATACTTACTGGTTAGTTTCAGGCCGAAAGAGGCCTAAAACAGGCCTCAAACAAGCAGAAGAATATTCTTTTTATGGCAATTATGCTGATAGAGGCCCACCTATGTCCCCCTCCTCCCCAAGTTTGTTTCACAAGTTTTTACTTTATCTTATTATTTGGATGGCCTATTTTCTTAGCTCAGAATCTGGATAAAATTTTGATTTTTGTTATGAGAGATTAAAAATGGAGGATAAGTATTATACAGGAAAGGCCTGAGGATGTGATTTGGGAACAGAGGAAATGTTGTTTTAGTGGCTGGAATGTCTACAGTGTATATTTTTGCAGTGATTTTAACCCTTTCAAGTCCCATTCTGTAGTACTACAGCTTTGAGCTCATGGTCCATGCCGTAAACCTACGTGATGAGCTCAGTTCACTCAGATAAACTATGAGCAGTAAGTTATGGATGAGATATAAGAGAATGGGTGTGTGGCGAGTGTGCACCATATATAAAAAAATCCTGCCCCACACAGTGAATGATGGAAAAACCAAACTGTGACTGTGTGTATGGTTTAAAATAGCATCTTTGAGGTGTATTTTTGGATGGTTTTGATTGGTTTCAGGATGGGAAGTAGCTTAAAACTAAGCTCAAAGTAGTGGAAATATTCAATTTTTGTCAATAATCCAGAGGACACTAATCACACCACTCGTCTAACACGTGTCCAACTGGCCCATCTAATACATGTTCACAAATGTGGCGACATTATTTAAACAATTATTACAATAATACAGCCAGCATAACAGTAAATCTTTTATTTTTTGTGAGAATAAAAATAAGTTTGTGGTTACAGGCGAGTGGGTGCGGGAGGGAAGAAGAGCGATTGGTGGAATGATGATGTAAAGAGAGTAGTAAGGGAGAAAAAGTTAGCATATGAGAGGTTTTTACAAAGTAGAAGTGATGCAAGGAGGGAAGAGTATATGGAGAGAAAAAGAGAGGTTAAGAGAGTGGTGAAGCAATGTAAAAAGAGAGCAAATGAGAGAGTGGGTGAGATGTTATCAACAAATTTTGTTGAAAATAAGAAAAAGTTTTGGAGTGAGATTAATAAGTTGAGGAAGCCTAGGGAACAAATGGATTTGACAGTTAAAAATAGGAGAGGAGAGTTATTAAATGGAGAGTTAGAGGTATTGAGAAGATGGAGGAAATATTTTGAGGAGTTGTTAAATGTTGATGAAGACAGGGAAGCTGTGATTTCGTGTATAGGGCAAGGAGGAATAACATCTTGTAGGAGTGTGGAAGAGCCAGTTGTGAGTGTGGGGGAAGTTCGTGAGGCAGTGGGTAGAATGAAAGGTGGTAAGGCAGCTGGGATTGATGGGATCAAGATAGAAATGTTAAAAGCAGGTGGGGATATAGTTTTGGAGTGGTTAGTGCTATTATTTAATAAATGTATGGAAGAGGGTAAGGTACCTAGGGATTGGCAGAGAGCGTGTATTGTTCCTTTGTATAAAGGCAAAGGGGACAAAAAAGAGTGCAAAAATTATAGGGGAATAAGTTTGTTGAGTGTACCTGGTAAAGTGTATGGTAGAGTTGTTATTGAAAGAATTAAGAGTAAGACAGAAAGCAGGATAGCAGATGAACAAGGGGGCTTTAGGAAAGGTAGGGGGTGTGTAGACCAAGTGTTTACAGTGAAACATATAGGTGAACAGTATTTGGATAAGGGTAAAGAGGTTTTGTGGCATTTATGGATTTGGAAAAGGCGTATGATAGGGTGGATAGGGGGCAATGTGGCAGATGTTGCAGGTGTATGGAATAGGAGGTAGGTTACTGAAAGCAGTGAAGAGTTTTATGAGGATAGTGAGGCTCAAGTTAGAGTGTGTAGGAGGAAGGGACTATTTCCCAGTAAAAGTGGGCCTTAGACAAGGATGTGTGATGTCACCGTGGTTGTTCAATATATTTATAGATGGGGTTGTAAGAGAAGTGAATGCGAGGGTCTTGGCAAGAGGTGTGGGGTTAAAAGATAAAGAATTAAATACAAAGTGGGAGTTGTCACAGTTGCTTTTTGCTGATGACACTGTTCTTTTGGGAGATTCTGAAGAGAAGTTGCAGAGGTTGGTGGATGAATTTGGTAGGGTGTGTAAAAGAAGAAAATTGAAAGTGAATATAGGAAAGAGTAAGGTGATGAGAATAACAAAAAAGATTAGGTGACGAAAGATTGGATATCAGATTGGAGGGAGAGAGTATGGAGGAGTTGAATGTATTCAGATATTTGGGAGTGGTCATGTCAGCAGATGGGTCTATGAAGGATGAGGTGAATCATATAATTGATGAGGGAAAAAGGGTGAGTGGAGCACTTTGGAGTCTGTGGAGACAAAGAACTTTGTCCATGGAAGTAAAGAAGGGAATGTATGAGAGTATAGTTATACCAACACTCTTATATGGGTGTGAAGCATGGGTGATGAATGTTGCAACGAGGAGAAGGCTGGAGGCAGTGGAGATGTCATGTCTGAGGTCAATGTGTGGTGTGAATATAATGCAGAGAATTCGGAGTTTGGAAATTAGGAGGAGGTGCGGGATTACCAAAACTATTATCCAGAGAGCTGAGGAGGGGTTGTTGAGGTGGTTCGGACATGTAGAGAGAATGAAACGAGACAGAATAACTTCGAGTGTATAAATCTGTAGTGGAGGGAAGGCGGGGTAGGGGTCGGCCTAGGAAAGGTTGGAGGGAGGGGGTAAAGGAAGTTTTGTGTGCGAGGGGCTTGGATTTCCAGCAAGCATGTGTGAGCGTATTTGATAGGAGTGAATGGAGACAAATGGTTTTTAATACTTGACGTGCTGTTGGAGTGTGAGCAAAGTAACATTTATGAAGGGATTCAGGGAAACCGGCAGGCCGGACTTGAGTCCTGGAGATGGGAAGTACAGTGTCTGCACTCTGAAGGAGGGGTGTTAATGTTGCAGTTTTATAACTGTAGTGTAAAGCACCCCTCTGGCAAGACAGTGATGGAGTGAATGATGATGAAAGTTTTTCTTTTTCGGGCCACCCTGCCTTGGTGGGAATTGACCGATGTGTTAATAAAAAAAAAAAAAAATCAAAATGGAAAGCTAACTTTAGAAGAATTTAAAAAAAAAAAAAAAAAAAAGACACTGAAACCAATACATTGGTACCCCGACTTACGATGGTCCCCAAACACACCCTTTTATGTAAGTTGATTTTTTTAAATGCTTTTGTAAGTAATTTTGGGGGTCTAAAAGGACTAGTCTATTTTACATCATTTCTTATGGAGATAAATTCGTTTGGTAATGGCACTTGAACAGCATTCTGGAATGAAAAAATATCGTAAGTCGGGGTACCACTGTATTAAGTTCATGGGTTTGGACAGTGAAAAGGTTAATAAGATGTTCATGGACCTAGTTCAACCATTTCCAATGACATACCTTTGAAGAGTTCGAGAGTATCTACTCTCTGAGCCCAGCCATTAGCCAGGCTTGTCTGGTGCTTGCCTTGTCAACCAGGCTGTTGCTGCTGGAGGCCCGCTGTCCCACATATCCATCACAGCCTGATTGATCTGGCACCAGGTGAAGATATTTGTCCAGTTTCCTTTTGAAGGCTTCTACACTGGTTCCAGCGGTGTTTCGGATATCTTCATGGACCATTGATGAAGCCATGGTTATCATGGTCTTAAGTAGTTTGTTAGAGGGAAACTTCTGCAGATTGGTTACATGTTCCGGTGTCTCTGCTCTTATGAGAGTTTGCTTATTTCATTCAAACTCTATGAAGGAAAGGATTCTAAGTGTGGGGAAGATCTGACCATTGGTGACTGCTGTACAAACTTAGACTAAGGGAATTGTTCCTCCAGGAAGTAATAGATATACAGTGGACCCCCGAGTTTCGTAAACCCCGGAAATCGTACATTTATGTAAGTATAATATTGTAAGTGCTTGTGGAAAAGTATTTTTGGGGGTCTGAAATAGACTAACCTACGTGACATTTTTCCTTAAGGGAGTAAATTCGTTCAGTAATGGCACTTGAGCAGACTTCAGGAGTGAAGTTTTTACGAAACTCGGGGGTCCACTGTATAAGCAACTTCACAACCATTTGGAAAGAAAAGGTTAGAAATGCACCTCTCTCCAACATAAATAAGTTATGCAGAAATTTTCAGAAATATGGAAAAGTCCATTGCAATTTGCCAGTGCAATGTGATTCACTCATGATATACTTACTGTGCCCTAAGAAGAAAATCTGACTCACTTGATACACTTACTGTGGCCTCAGAGAAGAGTATCGGATGACACTGTGACTTTTGATACACTTACTGTGGCCTCAGAGAAGAGTATAGGATGACACTGTGACTTTTGATACACTTACTGTGGCCTCAGAGAAGAGTATGGGATGATACTGTGACTCACTCTTAATACACTTCTCATAAGAGTAATCAAGAACTTTCTCAAAGGTGTCCCAGTCTTCTATCATTCCTTCCTTCATGTAGTTCACCACCTCACAACCTAGAAAGTAAACGACAAAATACTTTACAAATGACATACGATTATAAAGCATATGATTATAACATTCAAGAAGCACTAAACCTGAAGGTGGTCATGCAGTTACCTGGAGAATAAGTGATTATTATTATTACTACTACTACTACTTTTAAACACACTAGACATTTACCAGCCGAGGTAGGATGACCTGAAAAAGAAGAAAAACTTTCACCATCATTCATTTCATCACTGTCTTGGCAAAGGTGCACCAACACTACAGCTCATATGCCCCTCCAAAAAGCATATCCCCCTCTCTCTCTCCTTCAGAGTGCAGGTACTGTACTTTTCACCTCCAGGACTCAAGTCCAGATAACCGGTTTCGTTGAATCACTTAAAAAAATGTTACCTTGCTCACACTCCAACAGCACCTTTACCTTTGATGAGTTCCGAGAGTTTTTCTACTGTTGGAGCTCGGCCATGGGCCAGGCTCATCTGGTGTTTGCCTGGTCAACCAGGTTGTTGCTGCTGGAGGCCCGCTGCCCCACATATCCATCGCAGCCTGGTTGATCTGGCACCTGGTGAAGATACTTGTCCATTTTCCTCTTGAAGATTTCTACACTTGTCCTAGCACTGTCTCTGATACCTTCTGGTAAGATGTTGAATAGTCTGATACAGTTTTCTTACTGTGCCCACTGCAACCCTGCTTTTCACTGGGTTTATTTTGCCTTTCCTTCCATATCTCTTGCTCCAGTATGTTGTTATGGCAGTGTGCAGAGTTGGTACAAGGCCCTCAAGTACTTTCCAAGTACTCGCTCTCTCTCTCTGCTCCAGTGAGTATATATTTAAGACTAAGGTGTTCCCTGTAATTTAAATGCTTTGTTGGCTTTATGCAGGCCATAAACGATCTCTTTATTTGTTCCAGGTATGATATTTCCCAGCCCTGAATGGGGTCGGCAGCACTGAGCAATATTCCAAATGAGAAAGTATGAGTAATTTGAAAAGTATTACCACTGTTCTGAAGGTTCTCATTACCCACCCTGTCATCCTCCTGGATGTCATGACCTTTGTCTTATTGTGTTCTTTGAAAGAAAGGTCGGCTGACATAATTATTCCCAAGTCTTTCACATGATTCTTTCATTCGATTTGATGAGCATCTTGAGTTTTGTATACAGTGTTCCTTTTGGGTTCTTCATTCTTTCCATACCCAAGCAGCTGGAGCTTATTACCATTGAACATCATGTTCTTCTCCACAGCCCACTAGGAAACACTGCTAATATCTTCCTGTAATTTTTCAGTGTCTTTTACCAAAGTGACTTTCATGCTTATTTCAGTGTCATCTGCAAATGATGATACAAAACTTGACAGATGCTATTATCTATGTCTGCTATGATGATAAGAAACAGCAGAGGTGCCAGGACAATGCCTTGAGGAACTGAGCTTTTAACTTTGCTGATGCAGGATTTTGATCTGTTTACAACTTTTTGTGTTGTGTGTGTTAGGAACCTGAAAATTCATCTGCCTACTTTCCCCATAATGCCTGTGGCCCTCATTTTGTGTGCAATCACTCATGTGTGCTGCAAAGTCTGTGTATATCACACATGCATTTTAGTTGTCTTCCAATGCCTCCGTAATTCTGTCATAATGGTTCAGCAACTGTGACCGGCAAGATCATCCCGCTCTAAAACCATGCCAATTGTGCTGTTCCATGAAATTTGTAATCAAACATATCACTTTTTTCAAAGATTTTTATGATTTGGAAAGTTAGGGCTACTGATCTGTAATTTTTTGCTAGTGCTCTACTAAATCTTTTATGCAAAGGAGCTGTCTGCACTCTTTAATTAAGGTCTCTGGTATTTTACCTGGACTTGTGCTAATGGTACTTTGCACTTTTTTATAAATAGGGAATTCCATGAATCTGGTCCAGGTGCTTAGTGAGTGGGCATGATTTTAACCCTTTGACTGTTTCAGTCATATATATACGTCTTACGAGCCAATGTGTTTGACATAAATATACTCAAAAATTCTAGCGGCTTCAAATCAAGCGGGAGAAAGCTGGTAGGCCCACATGTAAGAGAATGGGTCTGTGTGGTCAGTGTGTGCAGCATAAAAAAAAAATCCCGCAGCACGCAGTGAATGAGAAAAAAAAACTCCAACCGTGTTTTTGGATTAAAACGCCGACTTTGAGTTGTATTTTCGTATAGTATTTATGGTTGTATTCCGTTTTCTTGGTCTCATTTGATAGAACGGAAGACATACTATAGAAATATAGATGATTTTGATTGGTTTCACTATGAAAAGAACCTTGAAATGGAGTTCAAAGTAACAGAAATGTTCGATTTTTGCCGATGTTCAAGAGTAAACAAATGACATCATTGTCCAATAAATGTCTAACTAGCCATTCTAATACGCAGTCACGAATGGGTTGACATTATTTATACAATTATTACAATAATGCAGTAGTCTACATAACAGTAAATCTTCTATTTTTTGTGTGAATAAAAATTCAAAATGGAAAACAAGAGTAATATAAGAGGGGCCTGGAGACGTGACTAATGAACAGAGAAAATATTATTTTAGTGCCAGGAATGTCTGCACTGTTTATTCTGAATCCTATTTTGAAATTGGCATCTTTTGAAATTTGTGTGAAATAGGCCAAATTGACAATTTATGATCACTTTATTGGGTAGTTGATATCAGTAAATGGGTGGTTTCTTGTATTCAATCGATAGAACAAATGGAGTTCTAGCAAAATAGCTATGAGTTTGATCAACTGGAACAATGGAATTGGCCAAAAATAGGGCTCCAAGTGGGCAAAATCTCCGATGCATATACGTATATCACCAAGACCGCTAACTTTGCGAGAGCGTAATTCCATAAGTTGTCCATCAAATTTCGTACTTTTGGTATCATTACTATCGGGAAAAGATTCTCTATCATTTCATAAGAAAAAAATAATTTTTTTTTTAATATTTTGCAACAGAGAGAGACTTTAGGATTTGGGGTCACGACAGTCAAAGGGTTAAAGCTACTTTCAGTCCCAAAACTAACTAAAAATCATCTCTATTTCTGTAATATATCTTCCATTCTATCAAAAGAGACCAAGAAACTGAGAATACAACCATAAAAAACATACAGTTTTTTAACCATTATGCACTGCTTGCTGTAGGATTTTTTGTATTTGGTGCATGCTTACTGCATAGATCCATTCCCTCATATCTAGGCCCAAATTTACCGCTCGCAGCTTATCTGAGTGAGCTGAGCTTATGGCGTTATAGTACGGGACCGACCCACACTTCAAGGCTGTAGTACAACAGGACACACCCCAAAAGGGATAAATTACCTACCACCTATTCCATACACTTGCAACATCTGCCACATTATTTCCCTATCCACCCTAATCCATAAATGCAATGAAAGTTGCCTAACTTTGTTCACTTACATGCATCAATGTAAATACAGTGGTACCTCGACTTACGATATTTTTTCATTCCAGAATGCTGTTCAAGTGCCATTACCAAACGAATTTATCTCCTTAAGAAATGTTGTAAAATAGACTAGTCCTTTTAGACCCCCAAAATTACACTTACAAAAGCATTTAAAAAAATAAACTTACATAAAAGGGTGAGTTTGGGGACCATCGTAAGTCGAGGTACCACTGTACTTGGTATACACATCCTTACTCTTCCTAAAACATCCAGTAAAAAGCAGGGGTGCAGTGGGTACAATAAGGGAACACTGTATCAACAGCCATGGCTCCAGACTATTCAACATCTTACCAGAAGATATCACAAGTGTAGAAGTCATTAACCCTTTCAGGGTCCAAGGCCATTTTTGGAAGGGGTGCGCCAGTGTCCAAGAATTTAAAAAAAAAAAAATTCTTATTTTTTCTTATGAAATGGTAGATAATTTTTTTCTGAAGGTAATAAAACAAAAAGTACGAAATTTGATTGAAAATTGACGAAATTATGCTATCGCAAATTTTGATGTGTCAGCGATATTTACGCATCAGCGATTTTGCCGACTTTGACTCCCATTTTAGGCCAATTACATTATTCCAGTCAACCAAATTCTTAGCTATTTCACTAGTATTACTTCTATTCTATCGATTGAGCACAAGAAATCGCCCAGTCAACTGTTTCAACTACAAAATAAAGTGGTTGGAAATTGGTAATTTAGCCAATTTAACTCAAAGGTCAAAATATTCCAATTTCAAAATAGGGTGCAGAATAAACAATGCAAGCATTCCTGGCACTAAACTCACATTTCCTCTGTTCATTAGTTATGTTTTGAGTCTTTACAAATGAATTCCATTTTGATTTTTTATTCACATAATGAATATTTATTCAAACCAAAAAATGGAAGATTTACTGTTATACAATATTGTAATAATTGTACAAATAATATCACCACATTTGTGAACGTATATTAGACCCACCAGCTGGCGCATATTAGACGTGTGAGGTCATTGTTTACTCTTGAACATAGGCAAAAATTTAACATTTCCGCTATTTTGAGCTCAGTTTCAAGCCATTTGCCATACTAAAACCAATCGAAATCATCTCTATATCTGTAATATATCTTCCATTCTACCAAATGAAATCAAGAAATCGCAAATACAACTACAGTGGACCCCCGAGTTTCGTAAAAACTTCACTCCTGAAGTCTGCTCAAGTGCCATTACTGAACGAATTTACCCCCTTAAGAAAAAATGTCACGTAGGTTAGTCTATTTCAGACCCCCAAAAATACTTTTCCACAAGCACTTACAATATTATACTTACATAAATGTACGATTTCCGGGGTTTACGAAACTCGGGGGTCCACTGTATACAAAGTACACGAAAAAACACTGCAAAGTCACTCTTTTAATCAAAAATTGCGGTTTCGTTTTTTTTTTCTCATTATGCACTGTGTGCTGCAGGATTTGTTTTATGTGGTGCACACTTACCACATAGATGTATTCTCTCAAATCTAGCCCCAAATTTGCCACTCAAAGCTTATCTGAGTGAGCTGAGCTCATGACGTAGAACTACGGTTTGGACCCTGAACTCAAAGCCGTAGAACTACGGCACGGACCTTGAAAGGGTTAAGAAGAAACTGGATGAGTATCTTCACTAGATGCCAGATTAGTCAGGCTGTGATGGATATGTGAGGCAGCGAGCCATCAGCAGCAACAGCCTGGATGACCAGGCAAGCACCAGATGAGCCTGGCCTATGGATGGGCTCCAGGAGTAGAAAATTTCTCGGAACTCATCAAAGGTATATAAAGGTACCATTAAATTGTTCAATAATAACCCTACAATACACTTTACCTTAAGTAAAGTAAAGTAAATTTTATTTCTTTGCAAGTATACATAGATATTGGTAGTTACAAGCATAAAACTCAAATGCAAGGAGAGCCACTGGCATGACATGGCATTAGGGGCAGCTTAATCTAATGACTTATAGACTATGTACATAATACTAGAGAAATTGATTGAGTTTATTCTTTTATTTTATTTCAAATTACAATATGATGATATTATACTGTTAAAATGACAATATGATGATATTAAATTGTAACAAGTGTTTAGGAGGATGATAATATAAAACTGAGATTATCTTAAGGAAAATAACATTGAGCATTTTTGAAAGTAGTTTACAGTATGAGTATTTAGTTTAGGGTGAGTAGGTGATTTTGAGAAGAGTCTTAAATTGATTTTCAGACAAGGTCTTAACTTTAGATATTTACTGGTTAATGCCATTCCAAAGAATTTCTCCTGGGGTCCCTTTATGGTGCCCTCAGAATTTTTGACGATTTGGCATTGGAGGGGATGGACTCGGGTATGTCAAAAAGTGATCTGTGTCTTGTGTTGTGGTCGTGGGACCTATTAAAGTTGTTGAGGAGAATTTTGAGCGGAGGGTTGATATTAGCATGTAGAGTTTTATGTATGTAATAGGCACATGAATAGGTATGAATGTTTTCTATGGTGAGTAGTTTTAGAGTTTTGAATATTGGTGGAGTATGCTGTCTAGAGTGGGAATTTGTTATCATCCTGACTGCAGCCTTTTGCTGGGTTATGAGTGGTCTAAGGTGATTTAATGTTGTTGAGCCCCATGCACAGATTCCATAGGTGAGATAAGGGTAGATAAGTGAATGATACAGTGCAAGGAGAGCTGATTGTGACACATAATAGCATATCTTTGATAATATGCCTACTGTCTTTGAGATTTTCTTGGAAATTTGTTGTGTGTGTGTTTGGAATTTAAGACTACTGTCAAGGTGGATTCCTAGGAATTTTCCCTCTGTGAGTCTTGTGATGGGTGAACCATTGAGCATTATGTTAAGTGGAACATTTGTGGCTTTGTTTCCAAACTGAATGAAGTAGGTCGTGTCAGTATTGAGAGTAAGCGTGTTTGTCGTCATCCATGTTGATACAGTGGACCCCCGACTAACAAAATTAGTCCGTTCCAGGAGCTATTTCTCAACACGAACCTTTCGTAATTCGAACCCTTATTTCCCATAAGAAATAATGTAAATACAATTAATCCGTTCCACAAAAAAATATTCACCAAAAATATATAAATAACATTTACTTACCTTTATTGAAGAGACTTGTAGGCATCTGGAAGATAGGGAGGATGACAGGGGCAGGGTGTTAGTGGTTGGAAGGGGAATCCCCCTCCAAAAAGACTTCAGGTAACAAGTCCCTCTCTGGGGTTACTTCCTTCTTTTCTTTTATGCTCTGTACACTCGCATGCTCTACCCGCATGCTCACACTCCCTACATGCCTGCTACACTCCCTGCATGCCTGCTACACCCCTCATGCCTGCACTCCGCATGCCTGCTACACCTGCATGAATGCTACACTCCCTGCATGATGCTACACTCCCTGCATGTCCTGCTAAGCACTCCCTGCATGCCTGCTACACTCCCTGCATGAATGCTACACTCCCTGCATGCCTGCTACACTCCCTGCATGAATGCTACACTCCCTGCATGAATGCTACACTCCTGCATGAATGCTACCTCCTGCATGAATGCTACACTCCCTGCATGAATGCTACACTCCCTGCATGAATGCTACACTCCCTGCATGAATGCTACACTCCCTGCATGAATGCTACACTCCCTGCATGAATGCTACACTCCCTGCATGAATGCTACACTCCCTGCATGAATGCTACACTCCCTGCATGAATGCTACACTCCCTGCATGAATGCTACACTCCCTGCATGAATGCTACACTCCCTGCATGAATGCTACACTCCCTGCATGAATGCTACACTCCCTGCATGAATGCTACACTCCCTGCATGAATGCTACACTCCCTGCATGAATGCTACACTCCCTGCATGAATGCTACACTCCCTGCATGAATGCTACACTCCCTGCATGAATGCTACCACTTTGGTGCCACTAGGAAGCTTCTTTGGACCCATGGTGACTTATTTCACAGTGACAATCACTAAACCACCAAAAAAGACAACAAATTTATTGTGAATGTTTGAAAGAGCACGCTGGGTAATGTTCTCTCAATGGTAAACAACGCTTCACTGGCGTCCTGCACAGGCGCTGGGCAGGCGCGGAGCAGGCGGACAGGTCTAATACATTTCGCTACACGAGCCAATTTTCGCTACACGAGAACGAAAAAACTTTGTTACACGATTTTTTCGTTATATAAACCTTTCGTTAGTCGGGGGTCCACTGTATTTTCTGTAATTCGGCATTAACAGTGTTGGCCAGTATGACTGGATTTGGGTGAGAGAAGACATATGCTGTCTGTGTCATCTGCAAATAATATGGGTTTGAGTAGTTGTGATGCATTTGGTAGGTTGTTTATGTAAATGAGGAATAGGAGTGGCCCCAGGACACTTCCTTGAGAGACTCCGACTGTAATTTGTTGTGTGGAAGAGTTCGCTCCATTTGTGTACACGTATTGGCTTCTGTTGCTAAGGTATGAATTTAGGTAGTTTAGTGGGTGACCTATCTCTCTACTCGAAGTCGCTGGCAAAGTCTTCGAGAAAATCATTTCCAATAGACTGAACTACTACATTGAATTCAATCACCTCTTCTCCGAAAAACAGTTTGGTTTCCGGTCCCACCGTGGAACGCAGCATGCTATCAACATCATCTACGATGCTGCTGATAGCCTGAGGAATCAAGGACACCTGGCCCTAATTGCAACGAGGGACGTTCACAAAGCCTTCGACAGCCTCTGGCACGATGGGCTTATATTCAAACTTGCTGATCTACCAGATCATAACTGGACCTTTCTCAGGCTCATATTCAACTTCCTAACAGGCAGAAGCATCATCCCCAACTTTAATGGCAAATCTGCAGTCCCATTCACCCCAACAGCTGGCGTACCACAAGGCTCATGCCTTAGCCCCATACTCTTCAATATCTATGTAAATGACCTCCCGCAACCAGAACATAATGACACCATCATCACCCAATTTGCAGACAACGTGATTCATGTAGTGTCATCCGCCCCCATAACAGGTGCAACAAAATACAGGAGAGTAATAGCGAAAATGAATGATGAATTACGAAGAACAGCTAATTGGGAGAAAAAGTGGAGAATCACAACTAACCCAGAAAAAGTTCCCATTAGCACCATTGGCTGTCTCCCATCAACCATATAAGACAAAGGAGGTATCTCCATAAGAGGATCACGGGTCGATATCAGAAACCCTAACAAAATCCTGGGATATGAGATCGACAGATTACTTAACTCCACTTCTCACATCTCTAAAAAGGTAAACCTAGCTAAAGCCCGCCTCAGCCAACTATTCAGATTCAAAGAAGCACCCCCATACATCAAGAAGCATCTCTACAAGATGATGATCAGACCTCTCTTGGAATACCCTTTCGTACCCCTATCACTAACAACTAAAACCAACAGGCTGCGGCTCCAACGAGTCCAGAACAAAGCCCTCCGCTTTATCACTGGGACCAGATTAAGGGACAGAATCAGAACTGAAGACCTACATGTACAACAAGAACTCGATGCAATTAATGTAAGGATAGATAAACTAGCGAAAAGACAGCTATACGACATGCAAGAACTATATGTACCTGATAGAGAAACCCCCCCCCAACCAGTAAACACAACCGACTATGTCATCACCACACCTCCCCACCGAACCCAAAGAATGACTCTGCAGCAAAGAGTTAGACGCTACATTCACAATGACAACTACCCACGACAAAGAATCCTGAGTGATCTCCCTGTCGAACCAGAAGAGTGGGTACCACCAGACCCAGTCTATGTTCAACAACATAGATAAATACTCCCCATTTATGGGTGACCTACCTTTTCCAAACTAACATCTTACAATTACCATTGTAACACCTACGAACTTCCTATTTTAGGACACCACCTCAGAAACTGCTTAAACAACTCCGGGCTAGCCACAAACAACATCAAAAGCCCAGCAACTACCACCTGTTGAAACTGCTCGTCCAGCACCGGGCTCCCCACCATCAACATCGAAAGCCCAGAAACTACCATCTTTTGCGGCAGCCTTTCCCGAAAAAAAAAAAAAAAAATTACTACAAATAGTATGCATTCTCCCAACTCAGTGGCATGCTGTGATACAGCAGTATACCTGTGTGCAACTGATGGGTTGAAGGCATATCCTCCTCATAAAAATTACTTATGTATAACTCTACATACACACACACTTATTATGTTGCGCCAAAGTGGATAGGCCACTTACCTTTATAACCCTAACCTCCCCTCCCTCCCCCTCCCACCTATTTCCCAATTTCCATCCTTACCCATCCTTCTTCCTTCCCCATCTTACCGAAGCTCAGGTCAAATCCAGCTCCAGCTAGTGGGTGCCCCCTTATACCATAGTGTGCTAATTTTGTGAGCAGTAAATAATGGTCGACTGTATCAAAAGCTTTGCGTAGGTCTATGAAGATTCCCAGCGGGACTTCTTTCTTCTCAAGTGCGGTGTATATTAACTCTAACATATCTATAATAGCATCGTTTTGTTGGTCCTGAATCCAAATTGACAGGGGTTGAGTACATTGTGTGAGAAGAGGTAGGAATAGATCTGTCTATGAATTAATTTTTCAAAGATTTTAGAAAGCAGTGGTAAATTAGAAATTGGTCTATAATTATTCAAGTCAGTTTGATCACCTCCTTTGTGGATCGGGGCGACCCTAGCTATTTTGAGAATTGATGGGAAGGTAGAGGTTTCAATGGATTTATTGAATAGTGTTGCTATAATTGGTGACAGTACCTGTGAAGCTTTTTTGTACATAAAAGGTGGTAAGCTGTTTATGTCTCCTGCCTTGTTTTTAAGGGTGCTGATTATGAGTGAGACTTCAATTGGGTTGATAGGAGCTAGGAATAGTGTATTAGGGTAGGTGTTGGTGAAGTAGTCTGTTGGCCGGGTGTTCGAGCTTGGGATTTTACTCGCTAGATTCTTTCCTATGGTGGAGAAGAAAACATTAAGTCTGTTTGCTGTCTCAGTTGGTGAGAGTAGGGGTTCATCTGTTTTTGATAATTTGATGGTATTGTTCTTGGATATCTTTTTATTTCCTAGAATTGCAGATAGGGTTTTCCAGGTCTTTTTCATATCACCTTTTATGGTCTGGAGTCTGTTCTCATAATACAATTTTTTGGACCTTCTTATCAGGCTGGTAAGGATTGATGAGTAGCATTTGGATTGTTCTCTGGTTATTAGACCCCTTCTGTATTGTTTTTCATAATGGTGCCTTTTGTTAATGGATTTAAGGATGCTGGGTGTTAGCCAGGGATTGTTAAGTCTCTTAGCTGTGATCTGTTTAGTTTTTTTAGGGCAATGTCTGTTATAGAGGTGGTGGGATTTTTTAAGAAAATTCTTGATGCATTCATTAGTATCTGAATATGTTTCTAATTCATTATGCCAGTCAATGTTAGTCATAGCTGTTATAAAGTTATTAACAGCTGACTTATTATGTAGTCTGAAGGTAACTTTTGTAATATCTTGGGGCAATTTGCCTAGGTTGGTTATGAGAAAGGTAGGGTAGTGGTCTGTGGTGTTGTCTGTGATTATGCCTGATTTTAGAGGGGATATAGTTTTAGTCCAGATGTGGTCTAATAATGAGGTACTAGTCTCGGAGATTCTTATAGGTTTTGATATTGTTGGTAGTAACAAGCAGTTGCTCATAGTGTTTGTGAATTCAGTTACCTGTGGGTCCTGGTCATGTAAGAGATTTATGTTGAAATCTCCTGTGAGCAGCAAATGGTCTTTGTTCATGTGTGAATCAGTTATCAGGTTTCCTAGTTTTTCACTAAAGTGTTGGATGTTTGACTGTGGTAATCTGTAGATGTTTATCACTGTGAGGGGTTTTAGTAGGTCTTTTTATTTAAATTTAGCTATAATATATTCTCCATGCTCATCCCTTGTGCAAGAGTTATTGATACATTCAAGTTTATCTGAATAATATACGTATAGCTATTCCACCCCCTCGCTGATCTGTCCTACAGTTGTGAATGGCTGTGTAACCTGGGAGGGCATAGACAATGGAAATAAATGGTATAAAATACCGACACAATGGAAAAAATCTAAACACATAAGCAGCTACCTGAATGCATGAATCACTTTATGTGGAAAGCTTTGCAGCCCAGCAGTGGACGTTTATCGAGTACAGGACAGATTCTGAGCTGGAAATAGAGCTAACAGTCAGAATATAGAACCGTTTCCAATAACTTCAACCAGAACAACGGCTTCTACAACATAGCTGAACCTATTGCCAAGAAACTTCTTCAACGCTATCCCACATAGAACTCAAGAATGGAACACTGCAGGTCCTTTAAGTCACACAAGGTTTTTAAACTGTCACATTACTTTTTAGACTGTCACATACAGCTTTCTCCACCTGACCCAGCATTCTCCACCTGACTATATCCTATTTATATTCATGTTACTCATTTTCCAGGTAGATCTGTCTGCGACTCGATAAAGCCCACTGCGTGGGCGAAACGTTGTCAATAAAGGATCACATTATACTGCTTATGTGTTTATTTTTCCATGGCATAGACACCTGTAGTATCAGGCTTTAGCCAGATCTCAGTGAGTGTGATGATTGACATATTGGTCTGTAGGGATTGGAGTAGTGCTGTGAGGTCATCATAATGTTTGCTCAAAGATCTAACATTGTAATTGAAGATAGTTATGTTATTGTTGGCTCTGAGTAATGTCTTTGCTTGATCTGCTGTGTAATAGTTACAGTTGCTGTTGGAATCATGTAAGTCATTTAATAATAGGTTGATATCAGGATCAATGACTGTAATCATAGGATTTAGTGTGATTCTATAACTAGACTTGAGAACAATGGATTATGCTAAACTTAATAATATGGTACTAGATTAAATTCTTACTGACTATTGGATTATTACAATTTTGAACAATTGTTCACAGAGATATTCTTACTGACTATTGGATTATTACAATTTTGAACAATTGTTCACAGAGATATTCTTACTGACTATTGGATTATTACAATTTTGAACAATTGTTCACAGAGATATTCTTACTGACTATTGAATTATTACAATTTTGAACAATTGTTCACAGAGATATTCTTACTGACTATTGGATTATTACAATTTTGAACAATTGTTCACAGAGATATAGGATATTTGAACAATGTTGATGATATACTAATTGAACTGGCTAATGAATGGTTGGAATAATTTCTATGACTAGTATTAAATTGTTATGGACAATTATTTTGATTCAATATTGCACTGGTTGAAACTTTTAGTTTATAAAAGGCAATAAGAGGTAAATGAATGCAAAGAACTATTGGACTAATAGTAAAAATGGTTTTGATCAAATTTTAAGCAAATAAAGTGATTGAAATTGGCTAATGGTAAAAAGGTATTTAAAAAATATAAGCAAATAATTGCAATTATTTGGTAGTTGCTTCTAATACAAGAAATATAAAATAAGTCACATATACAATGCGGTAGTTGTTTTAATACAAGAATACAAAATAAGTCACACAATTTACCACAATTTTATAAAGTAGAGTGGACTAATAGTAAAAAGGTTTTAATCAAATTTCAAGTAAATAGTGATTACTAATACTGTAAATAGTTAAGGTAGGGAAATGGTAATGGTAAATATGTATTAAGAAATAAAAAACAAATGGTTACAAATAAGGAAAAAGATATACAGTGGACCCTCGGTTAACGAATACCCCGGAAATCGTGCAATTATGTAAGTATAATTTTGTAAGTTCTTGTGGAAGTGTATTTTTGGGGGTCTGAAATAGACTAACCTACGTGAAATTTTTCCTTAAGGGAGTAAATTCGTTCGGTAATGGCACTTGAGCAGACTTCAGGAGTGAAGTTTTTACGAAACTCGGAGGTCCACTGTATATAAAATACAAAATAAGTCACACAATCAAAATTTGTGAGAAATTTAAGATAGTGAGGTAGCAGTTACTAGAACAATTATGAATTTAACTACACTAACATACAATCAATTTTGTGAGAAATTTAAGATAGTGAGGTAGCAGTTACTAGAACAATTATTGTACTAACGTAGTCTAAGGATTTGGTCATTGAGGTTGATCAGTCTCTGTAAGGTTAGCATCTCGAAGGAAGTTGGACAGTTCATTTTCATTCGTGATATAGTAAGCACGGCCTACATTTGTTTTCCTAACTAGGATTTTCCCATCCCGTGTGAAGCACTGGTGGATTTTGTCATTATTCTCACGTTTAAGTTTTCTTACTCTGTATAGTAGGTTCTGACGTTCTTTTGTGAGACACTCATTTACATAAAGATCTTTTTTTCCACTAATTGATGACCTTATTAGATCGTTTTTCCTGTCTTTCGTGTGAAATCTAGGCATAACACTGTTTTCTACCTTGGGTGCCAAGTAATCGTGATTCTGTTATCTCTGATGCTGGTACTATTACATTTAAGAGGTCTTTTATGGTCTGAAGAGTAGCATCTTTGCAGTTGATATGGTTTATGCCACTTGGAAAGAGTGCACTGCTAATTATTACCGAGTTAGATAACTTATCTTGCTCAGTTTTATCTTCTTGGTTAGAAAAATATTCGGTCAGCTGGATATCCATGTTGGTCTTCCAGTCCTTGACAGCATCTTCAACCTTCGTGTTTAGGGATGTTATTTGCTCTGTATGGCTGGCTATGACTGATTGGAGGGTCTTTCCAAAATCAGCCATTCCAGCTGATGTAAACTTCTGTTCAAAGCTAAGGATCTTGCTTTCAAGGTGGGCTAACTTAGTTTCATGCTTTGACAGTGTTGTACGAAGATTCATGTTTTCCTCAGTTAGGGTGGTGATGTATGACTTAAGAGTGACAGGATCATTTGTCATACCTGAGATCGTTTCGGATGGATCAAATCCTATGAAGGCAGTGTGGTTTGAGGGAGATTCAGTCATGATTGGTGTTGTTGCTGTCCCGTCGTCTTGGGTGGTGGTTGAGTAGGGTGAGGGAGAGTCAGAGTCAGCCATTGTGTTTGTTGACGTGTTGCCTGGGGTGGTGGTGGAGGGGGTGGATGATGCACCGGCGTCCTTCTGGGTAGTCAAGGGAAATAGTCGAGTTCTTGGTGATTTCTTGCTGTTCTTTTTGTTGCTTCTTCTGTTATTAGGTCTCATAGTAGTACAGGGGTTGTTGTAGATAAGACGTAGAAGCTATAGTTGCTCAGAGCTTGGTGTAGGTGTTCATCTGGCAGCGGGCTGTGTTTTGGGTTTGAATGGCACTCTTCACTTGGATCGACAATTTTTTGAGTTGATGGTCTTACTGTTGATATTCTTGAGTCATTCTGGGTTCTACGTGCGTTAGTGCAGTAGTACTGCAATTAGGCCATCATAGAAGCGTTGGTGGGCTCTGGCTGGTACTATACTAAACAAGCTTATTCCCCTATAATTCTTACACTTCTTTTATCCCCTTTATCCTTTATACACAGGAACAATGCATTATCTCTGCCAATTCCTAAGTACTTTTACCCCCTTTCATACATCTACTGAGCAAATGCACCAACCACTTCAAAACTATATTCCCACCTGCTTTTAACATTTCTGTCTATCCTATCAATCCCAGCTACTTTACCCCCATTCATTCTAGCCACAGCCTTGCACACCTCCCCCATACTCACTTCAACCAGCACTACTTACTTTATACTACTCTTTAATCTATCCCTACCTCACCTAAGTTATTTGTGCCTGGGGATCCACTACAGCAAATCACCTAAAACCAATAATAACTCAACAAAAAGTGGCAGTAAGAATGTTTACTGAGTCTAATGCAAGATAGCACACACTTCAAAAGTGTATGCTGTCTTGCACTAAATTACTTACTTAATATAGTATATATTGTACTATATTACTTACTGTCTTGTACTAGTATACATACTTTTTTTTATCACGCCGGCCATTTCCCACCGAGGCATGGTGAACCAAAAAGAAAGAAAAAACTTTCATCATCATTCAACCCTTTCACCATCACTCATACATAATCACTGTCTTTGCAGAGGCGCTCAGATACAACAGTTTAGATGTCCCTCCAAATTGCCAATATCCCAAACCTCTCCTTTAAAGTGCAGGCATTATACAGTGGACCCCCGGCTAACAAAAAAAATTCATTCCAGAAGCCTGCTCAAGTGCCATTACCAAACGAATTTACTTCCTTAAGAAATAATGTCACGTAGGTTAGTTTATTTCAGACTCCCAAAAATACACTTCCAGAAGCACTTACAATATTATACTTACATAATTGTATGATTTCCGGGGTGTTCGTTAGCCGGGGGTCCACTGTACTTCCCATTTCCAGGACTCAAGTCCGGCTAACCGGTTTCCCTGAATCCCTTCTGGAATCTATCCTCCATAAGCCATGCATTGTAAAAGTCAACTAAAATGCCAGAAGTAATGGGCTAGTAACCCCTTTTCCCGTATAGCTTACTAAAAAAAAAAAAAAAAAAAGAGAGAAAACCGTCTAGTACTATATATAGTACTACTTATTTATTTTTTATTTATTAACACATCGGCCATTTCCCACCAAGGAAGGGTGGCCAGAAAAAGAAAAACTTTCATCATCATTCACTCCATCACTGTCTTGCCAGAGGCATGCAACATTAACACCCCTCCTTCAGAGTGCCGGCACTGTAATTCCCATCTCCAGGAATCAAGTCCAGCCTGCCGGTTTCCCTGAATCCCTTCATAAATGTTACCTTGCTTACACTCCAACAGCACGTCAAGTCCTAAAAACCACTTGACTCCATTTGCTCCTATCTAACACGCTCACGCACACTTGCTGAAAGTCCAAGCCCCTCGCACACAAAACCTCCTTTACCCCCTCCCTCCAACCTTTCCTAGGCCGACCCCTACCCCGCCTTCCCTCCACTACATATTTCTACACTCTTGAAGTCATTCTATTTCATTCCATCCTCTCTACATGTCCAAACTATCTCAATAACCTCTCCTCAGCCCTCTGGATAATAGTTTTGGTAATCCCGCACCTCCTCCTAATCTCCAAACTACGGATTCTCTGCATTATATTCACACCACACATTGCCCTCAGACATGACATCTCCACTGCCTCCAGCCTTCTTGTTGCAACATTCACCACCCATGTCTCACACCCATACAAGAGCATTGGTATAACTATACTCTCATACATACCCTTCTTTGCTTTCATGGATAAAGTTCATTGTCTCCACAGACTCCTCAGTGCACCACTCACCTTTTTCCCCTCATCAATTCTATGATTCACCTCATCTTTCATAGCCCCATCTGCTGACACGTCCACTCCCAAATATCTGAATACATTCACCTCATCCACACTCTCTTCCTTCAATCTGATATCCAATCTTCCGTTACCTAAATTTTTGGTTACCCTCATCACCTTACTCTTTCCAATATTCACTTTTAATTTCCTTCTTTTACATACCCTACCAAACTCATCAACCAACCTCTGCAGCTTCTCTTCAGAATCTCCCAAAAGCACAGTGTCATCAGCAAAGAGCAACTGTGACAACTCCCACTTTTTGTTAGATTCTTTATCTTTTAACCCCACACTTCTTGCCAACACCCGAGCATTCACTTCTCTCACAACTCCATCTATAAATATACAGTGGAACCTTGGTTTTCGTTGTCCCAGTTTTCGCCCGCTGTACCAAGCGTGTGCGCTTGTGCGCACCCACACAAAGCATCCCACGCACGCATTCTGAGTCAGTCTGGCTTTGTTTTTCGTAATAATCCATTGTTTTTTGTGCTTTTTTATTGAGTGCAACTGTTAAATAAGCCATCATGGGGCCAAAGAAAGTTCAGAGTGCCAGCCCTTTGATAAAGAAGGCGAGAAACACGATAGTTCTTCAGTGATTCTACGATATGTATGATACTAAAGCAGCAGGAGTCGATAAAGGCTACAGTGCCAGCCAGTGATAAAGTGTAACATTAAGAGTGTAGCAAGTAAGTTAAGCGATAGAAAAATGACAACACGAAACTAACTCCTCCAATGTTGTTGGAGGTTTATAGGGCCACTGAGAACATACCCCACCCTGCGCTATCTTCCACCACCCTAAACCTCTGCCAGCATCTCCTTCAAGGAAAGTGTGTATTATAGTATACAGTGGACCCCCGAATATCGGCCAGTCTGAGTATCGGCCAACTCGAGTTCGATTGCTTTTTTCGGCCCAATTTTTGCCCGACTATCGGCCCGCGTACCAGACCTGTCCGCCTGCTAGCGCTTACGCGCCTCCCCATGCAGGTGTCGTGAGCCAGTCTAGCTTTGTTTACCATTGAGTGAACATTACCCAGCGTGCTCATTCAAACATTTCACAATAATTTTATTGTGTTTATTGATTGTCACTGTGAAATAAGTCACCATGGGTCCAAAGAAGCTTCCTAGTGGCACCCCTGTTGTAAAGAAAGCGAGGAACACCATCGAACTCAAGAAGGAGATAGTAGAAAAATATGAGAGTGGCGTACGTGTGGGGGAGCTTGCCAGGATGTACAACAAAAACCAATCTACTATCACCTCTATCCTGGCAAAGAGAAAAGAAATCAAGGAAGCTAATGTTGCAAAAAGTGTTGACATGTTTGCCAAAAATAGACCACAAACAGTGGATGAGGTTGAGAAATTGTTGGCGGTGTGGATCAATGAAAAACAGATTAAGGAAATTTGTTCTATGTGGACTAAGGTGCAGACATTTGTTGAAAAACACAACCCTGAGCAAACTGAAATAAGCCATCTCTGCAATGAGTTCAGTCACAGAGCCATATTGCACTTCAGGAACATGTGAAAGAGCCACCAGAAACAGAGGACTCTTGACAGTTATTTTGTGCGACAGGGGTCTAATGACTCTCAAGCTGGTCCTAGTGGCATTAAAAGACAAAGAAGGGAAGTAACCCCAGAGAGGGACTTGTTACCTGAAGTCATTTTGGAGGGGGATTCCCCTTCCAAACACTAAGCCCTCCCCCTGTCCTCCTCCCTATCTTCCAGATGCCAGCAAGTCTCTTCAATAAAGGTAAGTAAATTTTTATTTTAAATGTTTAATTATACATTTATTACTTTACTATAGTATATACAGTGGACCCCCGGATTACGTACTGCTCCAAACTCGAACAATTATGTAACTGTAAGTGCTTTTGTAAGTGTATTTTTGGGGGTATAAAAAGACTAATCTAATTTACATTATTCCTTATGGGAACAAATTCGTTCGGTAACGGCACTTGAACAGCATTCTGGAACGAAATAATGATGTAATCCGGGGGTCCACTGTACAGTGGACCCCCGAGTTTCGGTCTCCTCAAAACTCGAACAATTATGTAAATGTATTATTGTAAGTGCTTTTGTAAGTGTATTTTTGGGTGTCTGAAATGGACTAACCTACTTACATTATTCCTTAAGGGAGCAAATTCGTTCGGTAATGGCACTTGAGCAGCCTTCTGGAACGAATTATGACCGAAACTCGGGGGTCCACTGCAGTTATAATTGTTTTGTGTATGTAAAAGTATAGTTAATCTTTACAAAATTAATTTTTTATGAATATTTTTGGGTGTCTGGAATGGATTAATTGTATTTACATTATTTCTTATGGGAAATAAGGGTTCGACTTTCGAACAGTTCGAGTTAAGGTTAGCTCCTGGAACGGATTATGACCGAACCTCGGGGTCCACCTGGAGTTTACCTGGAGAGAGTTCCAGGGGGCAACTCCCCTGTGGCCCGATCTGTGACCAGGCCTCATGTTGGATCAAAGCCTGATCAACCAGGCTGTTACTGCTGGCCGCACACAGTCCAACGTACGAACCACAGCCTGGGCTGGTCAGACACTGACTTTAGGTGCCTGTCCAGTGCCTGCTTGAAGACAGCCAGGGGTCTACTGGTAATCCCCCTTATGTATGCTGGGAGGCAGTTGAACAGTCTTGGGCCCCTGACACTCATTGTGTTGTCTCTCAACGTGCTAGTGGCACCCCTGCTTTTCATTGGGGGATGTTTCATCGTCTGCCGAGTCTTTTGCTTTCATAAGGAGTGACACTCGTGTGCAAGTTTGGTACTAATCCCTCTAGGATTTTCAAAGTGTATATAATAATGTATCTCTCCCGCCTGCGTTCCAGGGAGTACAGGTTTAGGAACTTTAAGCGTTCCCAGTAATTGAGGTGGTTTATTGCAGTTATGCGTGCCGTGAAGGTTCTCTGTACATTTTCTAGGTCAGCAATTTCACCTGACTTGAAAGGTGCAGTTAGTGTGCAGCAATATTCCAGCCTAGATAGAACAAGCGACCTGAAAAGTGTCAACATGAGCTTGGCATCCCTGGTTTTGAAGGTTCTCATTATCCATCCTGTCATTTTTCTGGCAGATGTAATTGCTACAGTGTTATGGTCCTTGAAGGTGAGATCCTCTGTCATGATCACTCCCAGGTCTTTGACATTAGTTTTTCGCTCTATTGTGTGGTTGGAATTTGTTTTGAACTCCGATGAGATTTTAATTTCTTCACGTTTTTCATATCTGAGTAATTGAAATTTCTCATCATTGAACTTCATACAGTGGACCCCCGAGTTTCGTAAGGTTCTTATTTCGTAAACATCATGTTTCGTAAGCTTTTTTCGATTTCGAGAATCATAAACTGGCTCGTGTTTCGTAACGTATTAGACCTGTCCGCCTGCTCCGCGCCTGTGCGGGACGCAGGACGCCGCCAGTGAAGTGTTGTTTACCATTGAGAGAACATTACCTAGCGCGCTCTTTCAAACATTCACACTACATTTGGTGTCTTTTTTGGTGGTTTAGTGATTGTCACTGTGAAATAAGTCACCATGGGTCCAAAGAAGCTTCCTAGTGGCACCCCTGTGGTAAAGAAAGTGAGGAACACCATCGAACTGAAGAAATAGATTATAGAAAAATACGAGAGAGGCGTACGTCTGAGTGATCTTGCCAGGATGTACAACAAAACCCCATCTACTATCAGCTCTATCCTGGCAAAGAGAAATGAGATCAAGGAAGCTAATTTTGCAAAAGGGGTTGATATGTTAACGAAAAATAGATCGAAAACAGTGGATGAGGTTGAGAAGTTGTTGTTGGTGTGGATCCATGAAAAACAGAGAGCGGGTGATAGTATTTCCATGGCGATAATTTGTGAAAAGGCAAGGAAGTTGCACGCAGATCTTGTCAAGACAATGCCTGGAACCAGTGGTGAGGCGAGTGATTTTAAGACCAGCAAAGGCTGGTTTGACAGGTTTAAGAAACGTAGTGGCATACACAGTGTTGTGAGACATGGTGAGGCAGCCAGCTAAGACAAACGTGCAGCTGAAAAATTTGTGCATGAATTCCAGGGGTTCGTAGAGGCTGAACAATTCCTTCCCCAACAAGTGTTTAATGGTGGTGGATGTGGAGTTAGTTACCTGTTTTTATGGAAGGTGACAACCTTTCCAAACAATAACATCTCTCCACCTTCTTATGCCATCAGCACTCTTCAGTAAAGGTAAAGTGTAGTTAAATTTTCATATACAGTCAACCCTCCGTTTTCGTGTATCTCTGTTTTCATGTGTTTCAGTTTTCGTGCAGTTTTTTCGGGGAAATTTTACCTCCGTTTTCGGTGATTACCTCCGTTTTCGTTCATGGTACGGAACCCTGTCCAGTGACCAGCGCACATACAAAGCCTGCAAGCCCGCCTCCCACTCACATTCTCAGGCAGTGTAGCATTGTTTCTGGTTGAGTGAACATTATCCTGCGAGTTCATACAAAACATTTCTTAACAATCCATTGTTTTTGGCCCTTGATTATTGTGTGACTGCTAAATAAGCCACCATGGGCCCAAAGAAAGCTCCTAGTGTCAGTCCTTTGGTAAAGAAAGTGAGGAACACCATAGAATTAAAGAAAGAAATCGTAGCAAAGTGGTGAGAGGCAGTGGTGATGAGAGGCAGTGGTGATGAGAGGCAGTGGTGGTGAGAGGCAGTGGTGGTGAGAGGCAGTGGTGGTGAGAGGCAGTGGTGGTGAGAGGCAGTGGTGGTAAGAGGCAGTCTTAATGTAGAGTGAGAGGTGAGTAAACAAGATTAAATGAATAAACGAGAGAGAATGAGTGTACAAGGTTCAGGAGTTTTGTCAACAAACCAGTTGCTGTTGTTGTTGCTGCTGCTGCTGCTGTTACCAGCCAGCCTGGACAGGAATGATTTCTGTTCACTCCTTGAAGCGACTGGAAAGAAGTGATCTAATGCAGTTAGCATTACAAACTCTGTTTTCTTTTATACTAATGCATCTGAAGGAGGAAAGAATAGGAAGATGTTTTCATAGCTGGACCGAGTATGCCCGCCACCACATTCGTAATGACACACATATTTTATTCATTCTAGAGTGTATATCAGGTTTTTATGTTATTTATATTGTTTATTATGTCATATTAGATGAATTGTGATAGATAAATAAGCCGTAGAGCTGATATTAGTGTCAAATTGAAGCATTTTGTCCTGCCTCCCAACAATAAACTCGCCTCCCTCTCTCCTCCTCTCCATCTTCCATACACCAACAAGAGTCGCCAATAAAAGTAAGTGTGATGTTAAATGTTCATTTATACATGTTATTAGTGCTTTATATTTATTTGTTATTCTTTTCTGTATGTAAATCTATATTTAATCTCTAAAAAATTATTTTTTGTTAATACTCCTGGGTGTCTGAAACGGATTAATTGAATTTACATTATTTCTTATGGGGAAAATGGCTTCAGTTTTCATTGATTTCAGTTTTAGTCGATCCCTCTGGAACGGGTTAAACATGAAAACCGAGGGTCCACTGTATTTATTGTTTATATAGTTTTCGTGTATGATTTTATGCATGCAAATATTACAGTGGTACCCCGAGTTTCGTACTGCTCCCAACTCAAACAATTATGTAAATGTATTATTGTAAGTGCTTTTGTAAGTGTATTTTTGGGTGTCTGAAACGGACTAATCTAATTTACATTATTCCTTATGGGAACAAATTCGTTCGGTAACGGTACTCGAACAGCCTTCTGGAATGAATAAAGTACGAAACTCGGGGTACCACTATATTATTACAGCCTCTCCTCACTTAACGACGGAGTTCCGTCCCTAAGAACACATTAAACAAATTCATCGCTAAGTGAGGAGCATATTATAATGGTAGTGAGTTTGTGTCAACCATCTCTGATATTGCACCATTTATAACATTTCTGGTATATTTTTTAATGTTTATACAGTAGTGTACTGTACATACATTGAAATAAACAGAATAGAGGAAATCAGCTCTAACATACATTATTTAGGTATGAATACTGGTCAGAGAGCCCGTCGTAAGTCTGAGGTGTCAGTGAACGAGTACATCACTAAGTGAGGAGAGGCTGTATACAGGTTTAAATAAGCAGCATTTTCACTTAAAATGTTTTATAATTGGCAATGTTTATACAACTCACTATTCGAACAGCCTCCTGGAACGAATGAAGTTCGAATATGGAGGTACCATTGTATACAAAAAAATCGGGGGCCTATGCAGTGCATTATGGTAATGGCATATTTAATCCCCTGTGTTCACCATGCCATGGGGTTAGAAAACCCTCACTCCAAGGCAAACTAAACATCTTTTCCCAAGTTACAATTCTAATAATAAGGAATATGTTTTATAAAGTTTTTCTTCTTCTCGTTTTTAGTAGATTTGTACAGGAGAAGGGGTTACTAGCCCATTGCTCCCGGCATCTTAGTCGCCTCATACGACACGCATTGCTTACGGAGGAAAGATTCTTTTCCACTTCCCCATGGACAATAGAGAAAATAAAAAGAACAAGAGCTATTAAGAAAAAGAAGAAAAACCTAGATGTGTGTATGTATATATATGCCAGTATAGTGTGACCTAAAGTGTAAGTAGAAGTAGCTAGATATACCTGTTATCCAGCGTGTTTATGAGACAGAAAAAAGACACCAGCAATCCTACCATCATGTAAAACAGTTTCAGGTTTCTGTTTCACAGTCACCTGGCAGGACGGTAGTACCTCCCTGGGTGGTTGCTGTCTACCAACCTACTACCTAGACATGTAGAGAGAATGGAACGAGACAGAGTGACTTCGAGAGTGTATAAATCTGTAGTGGAGGGAAGGCGGGGTAGGGGTCGGCCTAGGAAAGGTTGGAGGGAGGGGGTAAAGGAAGTTTTGTGTGCGAGGGGCTTGGACTTCCAGCAAGCATGTGTGAGCGTATTTGATAGGAGTGAATGGAGGCATATGGTTTTTAATACTTGACGTGCTGTTGGAGTGTGAGCAAAGTAACATTTATGAAGGGATTGAGGGAAACCGACAGGCCGGACTTGAGTTCTGGAGATGGGAAGTACAGTGCCGGCACTCTGAAGGAGGGGTGTTAATGTTGCAGTTTTATAACTGTAGTGTAAAGCACCCCTCTGGCAAGACAGTGATGGAGTGAATGATGATGAAAGTTTTTCTTTTTCGGGCCACCCTGCCTTGGTGGGAATCGGCCGATGTGTTAATAAAAAAAAAATAAAAAAAAGGAATATGGAAGTGAAAATGAGTTCTATGGTTTTGAACATTTAGTGACTGGAGGTGATGCTCGGGATATTGGAAATATAGCTGAATACAACGATGATCAATAACCATCCACTTCTTGGGCTGGTAAGTCTGGAACACGTCCACCTTTAATGGTGAAAGCTCATATTTTCATGTGGCCTGGTCTCAGATATGAATACGTAATGGTGATGACAGAGACGTGGATTTTTATTTCCCAGCTCTCAATGGCGACTCTAATAGTGACAGCAATAAATATTATTCACCAATGAAGTGTCAATTTATATGGTGCCACATGCAGTCTGGTAGTGTGCCATTTTCTATACTGAGAGGATGGAGTACATTGTATCAAATGTTTGATGTCAATCAGAGGAGACTTTCTCCCTTCATTGCACACTAACTAAAACTGGACATGCTCAATATAAAATTTATCTATGGGAACTTGCTTATGACAACAGTCTCATGAACCTGCCCTTAAGTACAGTACACCAACAATAAATTTATGCAGATTACATGAGCATTCCCATGTCATACATGAAAACCTTAGAGGAATAAAACAAAAATCAGTCAAAACTTGAAGCTACTTCTTAAGGGAGTACAGTTGGACCCCCATACCCACAGTTTACCGTGGAGCAAATACAGTGGACCCTCGGTTTTCGTCGAAAATTCTTTCCAGAATGCTGTTTGAGTGCCGTTACCGAACGAATTTGTTCTCATAAGGACAAATGTAAATTAGATTAGTCGTTTCAGACCCCCAAAAATACACTTACAAAAGCTCTTACAAAAATACACTTACATAATTGTTCGAGTTTGGAGGTGAACGAAAACCGAGGGTCCACTGTATAAGCCTTAATTTTGCATAATAATGGCACTGTAGTGCAAAAGTAGTGGTGGCAGTTCTTCAAAGCCTAAGAGAAGCCATGAAGTGCTTCCCATCAGTGATAATTCTTAACTTATTGTGCATAATTTATCAATTAAACTTTATAATAGGTACGTATGTAAACGAAAAATGATTTATACATAAGGTTCACAGGTCCTAGGAATGTTATTTTTTTTTTTTTTATTAACACATCGGCCGATTCCCACCAAGGCAGGGTGGCCCGAAAAAGAAAAACTTTCATCATCATTCACTCCATCACTGTCTTGCCAGAGGTGTGCTTTACACTACAGTTATAAAACTGCAACATTAACACCCCTCCTTCAGAGTGCCAGCACTGTACTTCCCATCTCCAGAACTCAAGTCCGGCCTGCCGATTTCCCTGAATCCCTTCATAAATGTTACTTTGCTCACACTCCAACAGCACGTCAAGTATTAAAAACCATATGCCTCCATTCACTCCTATCAAATACGCTCACACATGCTTGCTGGAAGTCCAAGCCCCTCGCACACAAAACTTCCTTTACCCCCTCCCTCCAACCTTTCCTAGGCCGACCCCTACCCCGCCTTCCCTCCACTACAGATTTATACACTCTCGAAGTCACTCTGTCTCGTTCCATTCTCTCTACATGTCCAAACCACCTCAACAACCCCTCCTCAGCTCTCTGGACAATCGTTTTGGTAATCCCGCACCTCCTCCTAATTTCCAAACTCCGAATTCTCTGCATTATATTCACACCACACATTGACCTCAGACATGACATCTCCACTGCCTCCAGCCTTCTCCTCGTTGCAACATTCATCACCCATGCTTCACACCCATATAAGAGCGTTGGTATAACTATACTCTCATACATTCCCCTCTTTACTTCCATGGACAAGGTTCTTTGTCTCCACAGACTCCGAAGTGCTCCACTCACCCTTTTCCCCTCATCAATTCTATGATTCACCTCACCTAGGAATGTATCCCTCATATATACAGGGGTCCTACTGTACTGTACTGATGGCAATACAATAAACTATTGTAATACATACCTTTGCGAGGAACATGGAGAGCTACAGTATCTACAAAATACTTCTTTTCGTTGGTCTCTGGGTCCTCAACAATCCCTACCCATGAGGGAATATCAAATTTTGGTGAATCTTCACCAGCATATCCAACACGCAATGAGGAATGACCAGGATCAAACACCAATGCGCCCACTTCATCTGCAACATACAAACAAAATCACATATATAATGTCAACATTTCAATATACAAAATACTACTATGCATACTACATATACAGGTCACTCAATTCTAATATCAATCTTGCTTTGAAACGCTTATTCATAACTGCAATAGAATTCAGACATAATACCAGATACACAAACATGTATGATATTGCACGTGGCCTGGTGGCAAAAGCTCTCGCTTCAAACAGTGAGGGGTCTGGGTTCGATTCCTAGCAAAGGTAGAAACATTGAGCATGTTTCCTTACACAGTTTGTCTATGTTCACCAATCAGTAATAATGGGTACCTGGGTGTTAGTCGACTGGTGTGGGTCGCATCCTGGGACAAAACTGACTTAATTTGCCCAAAATGCTCTGCATACCAAGGAGCTTTCTATATAGTAGTATGTCCTTGATGTCAGCTAGGCCTGTATACGTTGTACATGTACTTGTAGAAATAAAGATAGTACAGTTGACCCCCGCTATTCGAACACTCCAAAACTCACCCTCATTCCAGAATGCTGTTCAAGTGCTGTTACCAAACGAATTTATTCCCATAAGGAATGATGTAAATTAGATTAGTCCATTTCAGACCCCCAAAAATACACTTATAAAAGCACTTACAATAATAAACTTACATAAAAGGGTGAGTTTTGGAGTGTTCGAATAGCGAGGGTCCACTGTATTATTATTATTATGTGCATGAAAGGACCTAAAATCTGGAACTCTTTGCCTGAAGATTCAAGAGACTCCCTGTCTGCCAATCACTGCAAAACTACTGTTAAAAGATGCATCCTTTCAACAATTTATTATGACGAACAAATCATGTTCCATCCTTCCTTCAACTTTTGTTTATTACTGGAAAGGCATTCCTTGTAGCAATTCAGATACCTAGCTTCATCCTTACTGAATCTTTAGTAAAAAAAAATTATTAAATTACTTTCAATATGGTATAAACTAAGTACAGTGGACCCCCGGTTTTCGTGATTTTTTCATTCCAGAATGCTGTTCAAGTGCCGTTACCAAACGAATTTATTCCCATAAGGAATAATGTAAATTAGATTAGTCTTTTTAGACCCCAAAAATACACTTACAAAAGCACTTACAAAAATACACTTACATAATTGTTTTCGAGTTTGGAGCATCATGAAAACCGGGGTTCCACTGTATTCTTATTCTCAGGTACCATATGTGTCTCACTGTCTAGTAATTATAAGTTAGTTTTAAGGCTGGCTGAAAAGCCTTGCATAATAAGAGACTTTCTATAAAGTAGTTTATATACATGTCAATTACCCTAATTGTATAGTATTGTACAGTATGGCACTTTATAGAAATAAAGTTGTTTGTCAGTCGATTTTCTTGATGGCCCTGTTGGACACAGACTACCAATTTATCAAAAACTCAAATAGAAAAAAAATGTGTGGCAGTCTTTCCCTATAGAGCATTTATGAAACAAAAGAACTTAATATCTAGGTAAAAAAAATTTCAACTCCCCAGACACTGTAATAAATGTGTTCGGTGCTCAGACTGAGAGGCTGTGACTATCAACAAAGGCTGTCCATGTCTAAGGACAGTGAATCACCAGTTGGTGGCTATTAGGTTGAATGCAAGTGACCTCTCCAATATTCCTAAGTCACTGACTGGTCAAGAGAAGACTTTTGATATTTTCCTACTAACCAAAAGTTCTCTCATACATCAACTTAGCAAAATTATCAGGAAGTGTTTACCCAATATAACCTAACCTAAAATAGAGCTAATTTATGATGTTGGATAACACTTGGATATCTTTTAACAACTGAAAAAACTCAATATGCATGAAAGTATCTGTAATCTGGCAGTCTCTACCTGAAAACTTCAGTCTCTCTCTTTATCTGCCAGCCACTTTAAAGCTGTTAAAAAACACCTCCTTTACCAAATGTGATGCTAACAACCATTAATTTTGGTGAACAATTCTTTCAACTTGTATTGTCCGTGTCCTCGTCTATCATTCCTTCAACTTATGTACCCAGCTTCATCCTTAATGTTTCACTATTATGATTTTTCATTGAGTAACTAAATACCTCCAATATTATAAAAACTATGTAGTATTTTTATTCTTATATACTTGTAGTCATAATTTAAGTTTTAACACTGCCCAAAATGCTTTGCATACTAAAGGGCTTGATATAAAGTAGATATGAACGTCAATCACCTTAATTGTACAGTGGACCCCCGGTGTTCGTGATGCTCCAAACTCGAAAACAATTATGTAAGTGTATTTTTGTAAGTGCTTTTGTAAGTGTATTTTTGGGGGTCTAAAAGGACTAGTCTAATTTACATTATTCCTTTTGGGAATAAATTCGTTTGGTAATGGCACTTGAACAGCATTCTGGAACGAAAAAATCACGAACACCGGGGGTCCACTGTATAATATACAGTACAACACTTTATAGAATTAACGTCTGTTTGATTGTCAGTCAACCTGCCGCTTGAATAACTCTCTGACGTCAGTAACCTCACCAGACACCAAGTCAACAAGGCTCACTTTGTAAAGTGTTGACTCTAATGCATACTCCCATATAACAGTAAACAAACAAAAAAAACTATTTCTTTCGGCAGTATACAAAATGTAGTTTACATGTAATAAAATATTGTTAAGCACAAAAGAAAGCCACCAGCATGCGGTGCATTTTGGGCAGACTAATCCTAATGCTTACAGACTACTTAAGAACTAGGCACTGGTTATTGAGTAGTTTTTTAAATGTATAAAAAGTGAAGTAGCTAAGTGAACAATAGTACAATTCTAAGTTTGCAGGTATGGGTATACCCATGAGTTGTATACAGATGATAAAAACACAAGAGCAGAATGGATAAAAGGGCACAAAAGCAGAATGGATGAAAGAACACAAGTACATCTTTACTGGATATACAGCAGACCACCACCTTTCGTGCCTCCATATAAAGCATTTTCTTCTGTTGACAGTTCTTTTTGTGTACCTATTTCCACCATTTGCCCCAACCATCACCACCTTTGACAGCATGGCCCTTGCAACAGCACGGGTGGGCCAGGTCCCTTCCCACAAGCCTTTTTTGCTTCATGATAGACTTAGCATTATTTACACCCTTCCCCCCTCCACCTCCACCCATGCCATCACCAGTTGTGCTGTGTTGGGGATAGTGTGTAGTGTTGGGGATAGTGTGTAGTGTTGGGGATAGTGTGTAGTGTTGGGGATAGTGTGTAGTGTTGGGGATAGTGTGTAGTGTTGGGGATAGTATGCAGTGTTGGGGATAGCATGTAGTGTTGGGGATACAGTGTAGTGTTGGGAATAGTGTGTAGTTTTGGAGAGAGGATGTAGTGTTGGAGATACCATGTAGTGTTGGAGATACCATGTAGTGTTGGAGATACCATGTAGTGTTGGAGATACTGTGTAGTGTTGGAGATACCGTGTAGTGTTGGAGATACCGTGTAGTGTTGGAGATACCGTGTAGTGTTGGAGATACCATGTATTGTTGGAGATACTGTGTAGTGTTGGGGATAGCATGTAGTGTTGGGGATAGCATGTAGTGTTGGGGATAGTGTGTAGTGTTGGAGACAGCTTGTAATGTTGGAGACAGCATGTAGTGTTGGGGATAGTGTGTAGTGTTGGAGACAGCTTGTAGTATTGGAGACAGCATGTAGTGTTGGGGATAGTGTGTAGTGTTGGAGACAGCTTGTAGTGTTGGAGACAGTATGTAGTGTTGGGGATAGTGCTGTTGGGGTTGTCTCGTGGATAATGTAAATAATGATCTAATGAGGTTTGATGTGAAGGTAGGATATTCCCTGATCCTTGGATGAAGAACTGTGCAGGATGACGGCAGCAACAACAAGAACAAGAGCAGCAGCATCAGCAGTAGTAGTAGTAGTAGCAGCAGCAGCAGCAGTAGCAGTAGTAGTAGTAGTAGCAGCAGTAGCAGTAGTAGTAGTAGTAGTAGTAGCAGCAGTAGCAGTAGTAGTAGCAGTGGTAGCAGTAGTACAGCAGCAGTAGTAGTAGTAGCAGCAGTAGTAGCAGTAGTAACAGTAGTAGTAGTAGCAGTAGTAGTAGCAGTAGTAGTAGCAGTAACAGTAGCAGTAAGAGAAGCAGTAACAGAAGCAGTAGTACTAGTAGTAGCAGTAGTAGGAGCAGTAGTAGCAGCAGTAGTAGCAGCAGTAGCAGCAGTAGCAGCAGCATCAGCAGCAGTAGTAGCAGTAACATGACTCACCTCCACCATAAACACCGCCACTCATCCTGACGCTGCTTCACTCTTATCTACGACCACTGCCGTCTTCTTGACGCTCTCTTTTGTTAGTGAGACTAGGTCTTAGTTACACTGCAGCTGTATTACACCGCTATAGCCACTAACAACAACACCGCCGCCACTGTGTTTGTTTGGGTCGTGACGTCACAACTCTACATCTTTCTATTGTTTCAAGACTAACTATATTCTAATATCCACTTTTATTAATTTTATTTAATACCATTTGTGCAATAATTACAGTAAATAATAATATTGGAAATCCCCGAAGGTGAACCTTTAATATGTTGCCTATTTTTTCCCCGTACTAATTTTTTTCGATTTTATTTCTCTCATAACTTGAGAACGTTTTACCCGTAAACTTTAAATTCTCAACATTTGTGTACGGAAACGAGGACCAAATTCTTGAACAATTTGAATGTTCACGTTTCCTGTGACCGAAGTTATTGACCTTATCCGCATCCCAAATAAGTCACTTTGTTTGGGTTATCTAAGGTAATTTACACTATGTATGATAATTGTACTTTTTTGTACCTGTGTCTAAATAAACTTACTCCTGGACTGACTTAGATAACTTCCAAAATCCTCAGCGGCAGAGCTTAAAATATTAAAAAAAAGTTGCCTAAAAAATCAGTGACAGTGGAGACTGAAATTCTAATGTGTAGAAGCAGATTTCACAATTTTATATATATAATACAGTGATACCTCGCATATCCGGCCTGCCATTATCCGAACCTCGAGTTTCGTGTTTGAAATCAGTTGCCAGCGGCCACCGGGTCCGTACCACGCAGGTCCGTGTATTGATAATTTTAAACTGTTAGTATACCTGACCAAAATCTAGTGATTACATCGATATAAAAAACCTATGAAATACGAAAAGGTGCTCAATCTTGAGGAAATACGTAATTTGTTCAGCTGAAAAATACGATAAGCAGTGTCGAGTTGTGAGTTGTCAGTGAACGATTTCACCAACATAAGTACGTATATCTTCCAGTCATCATAGAAAACCAGCAGTGTTGTGGTGTAGTAAAAACAAAAACTAAACCCAGTAGAGTGAACCATAAGTGCACAGAAACCCAGGTGTTAAACCAGGGTGAGGTTTACCAGGGTGCCAGAAGTAAACAGGGTGCCAGAGGTAAACCAGGGTGCCAGAGGTACGGCTGCCCGTCACAGTAGGAGCTGCCAGAAGGACCGGTTTTTATCTCCAACACGCAAGTTATACTTTTGTACCATACTGACCATTATTACTCTGTTTAATCATCTTCCATTGGTCTGTCTCCCATAACCCAAACAATCCATACAGGATTCATTAAATAAGTGGATCTCGTCAGATCTCGTCAGATCCAAGAAATAAGGAAACCATTGACTGGATTCAAAACTGGTATCCTTATCCAGATTCAATAAGCGGACGGAGTTTTAGGGGACCTTATCAAACACCCAAACAATAACAATAACAATAACTTAAAGCGGTAAGATTGTCCAAACACTTACACATGCAAATAAAATAGATACGATACAAATAGACAGATCACCACTTCAGGGAAGCCATTAGTAGAATATACAGTAAAACAACTAACAAAATTAATCATGAAACCTTGTGTAGTATGCAAAAACACAAACAAACGTTCCACTGCATGGATTACATGCAACGTTTGTGGTAAATGCTGCCACGCCCCTTGTGTAGACATCCAAGAATCTACTACATGAGATATTAAACAAGGG
>WNWK01007640.1:87500-91984 GCA_009830355.1 Cherax destructor | reverse complement strand
CCCGAAACTTCTGTCTACTTGGAACAATTTAAAACCCTGTATATGACATTCAGCAGGCATGTCCCTATTTTTCGTATTGAACCACGTCTCAGTTATGGCAAATACATCAATGTTACCTGCACTTGCAAATAATCTCAAATCGTCCATCTTATTCCTAGCACTACGACTATTTGTATAATACACTTTTAAAGACCCTCCTTTCTCTTTACCCTTCCTGCTCCATTCTGTTTTACCACTATACCTATTTCTGTCCTTGTTATTGTTAAGATTTTTTATATCAAAGCCTAGATCTATATTTCGACATTCATTATTTTCCATTTCTAAACCCATACCTCTAACTAATCCTAGTTTAAAGTCCTAACAACACCCTCAACTGAGCTAGCAAGAAAATCCACACCTGCCCTGGATAAGTGAACCCCATCCCTGGCATACATGTCATTTCGGCCATAGAAGTGGTCCCAGTTGCAAATGAATGGTACTGCATTATCCTTACAGTGTTTGTCCAGCCAGCAATTGACACCAATTGCCCTGGACAGCCATTCATCTCCAACTCCTCTCCTTGGCAAAATACCACATATGACAGGGTTCCCACCCTTCTTCCTAATTATGTCTATTGCTGACCTATACCTGCTAGTCAGGTCCTCACTCCTACGTCTGCCAACATCGTTGCCTCCAGCACTGAGACAGATAATAGGATTGCTCCCATTACCTCTCATGATGTCGTCCAGACGGCTAACAATATCCTCCATCCCAGCCCCAGGAAAGCAAACCCTCTGTCTCCTACTTCTCTCTTTCAAGCAGAAGGCCCTATCCATATACCTAATTTGACTATCCCCAACAAGAACAATGTTCTTACCTTCCTTGGTGTCTTGTGCATCAGTAGTAGGTATAATGTTTGTCAGGAAACATGACAAAGTGCTTCCTGACTCGGGTCTCAGTCAAATGATGACCCGCAGCTGGAGCTTTTGGTCATCTGACCGAGGCCTTCCACTGGCTTACCAGTCCACCCCTTTAAAAATTGTAGTTATGATTATAACCATTTCTGACTCTGATTTAATTTGTACATCACTGGTATATCAGTGGTCTTTTATATCAACGTTGAGAATAAGTTCCTGGTGGACGAGACGTCTCACGAAAATGCCATAAACAGCGTCTTGTGTCGTGTTAACACAATATTGTCTTGCGCCTGTCCCCCCCCCCCTCCCCGTCTCTCCGTCGAGTGCAAGGAAACAAGACGATTGTTGATACATCATTTGTTCAGACTGCTTCCTGACGTGACTCACTGGAGCTCTTTCTTCCTCTCATTATTATTCCATATACAGCACAGCACCGTGAGGGTTTAGCGTGGTTTTTTTTTCTTTTATAACCATTCTTGCTCACTCGCTTTACTTTAATTCTTACTCGCTTACACTCTTGCCATCCTGAGAGATGGTAGTGCCAGAGTGATAGTAACTCCAGTTTTATTGGAACAAAACCTTTGAGTCACAGAACCCACAGTGGAATGCTTCACAACATCCTCGGTGTATTTCTTAAGTCTCTGGACTGACAGATTTCATAACTTCATATGAAGAATAAATTTGACAGTTGAAACCTAGCTAGATTTTGCTCTCCCAATTTAACCATCAATTAGAGTACGATATGTAAAGTAAAAGGACACAAATGCAACTAATGTAACATTTTATTGTGGCGACGTTTCGCTCTCCAGGAGCTTTTGTCAAGCCGTTACAAACAATACATGGACACAGAGGGTATATATTGGCTTAGAGTGAGGTGTAATACTAGTGGTAAGGTAGAATAAACAAGCACATGAATAAAAGGTTATAAAAGCTATTACCCAAGTAATAGCTTTTATAACCTTTTATTCATGTGCTTGTTTATTGTTCTACCATATTGTATTACTACTACCACTACATCTAATATTACTACTACCACTAGTATTGCACCTCACTCTAAGACTATATATACCCTCTGTGTCCATGTATTGTTTGTAAAGGCTTGATAAAGCTCCTGGAGAGCGAAACGTTGCCACAATAAAATGTTACATTAGTTGCATTTGTGTCCTTTTATTTAACATATTGTCGGTAATTCTACCAATATTATTACATAGAGTAGGATAATAACACGTTCCTGATAGCTTAGGGTAGGGTTACAGCACATTGCTGATAGCTTAGGGTAGGGTTACAGCACATTGCTGATAGCTTAGGGTAGGGTTACAGCACATTGCTGATAGCTTAGGGTAGGGTTACAGCACATTGCTGATAGCTTAGGGTAGGGTTACAGCACATTGCTGATAGCTTAGGGTAGGGTTACAGCACATTGCTGATAGCTTAGGGTAGGGTTACAGCACATTGCTGATAGCTTAGGGTAGGGCTACAGCACATTGCTGATAGCTTAGGGTAGAGTTACAGCACATTGCTGATAGCTTAGGGTAGGGTTACAGGACATTGCAGATAGCTTAGGGTAGGGTTACAGGACATTGCTGATAGCTTAGGATAGGGTTACAGCACATTGCTGATAGCTTAGGGTAGGGTTACAGGACATTGCTGATAGCTTTGGGTAGGGTTACAGGACATTGCTGATAGCTTAGGGGGGTACACATTGCTGATAGCTTAGGGTAGGGTTACAGCACATTGCTGATAGCTTAGGGTAGGGTTACAGCACATTGCTGATAGCTTAGAGTAGGGTTACAGCACATTGCTGATAGCTTAGGGTAGGGTTACAGCACATTGCTGATAGCTTAGGGTAGGGTTACAGCACATTGATGATAGCTTAGGGTAGGGTTACAGCACATTGCTGATAGCTTAGGGTAGGGTTACAGGACATTGCAGATAGCTTAGGGTAGGGTTACAGGACATTGCTGATAGCTTAGGGTAGGGTTACAGCACATTGCTGATAGCTTAGGGTAGGGTTACAGGACATTGCTGATAGCTTAGGGTAGGGTTACAGCACATTGCTGATAGCTTAGGGTAGGGTTACAGCACATTGCTGATAGCTTAGGGTAGGGTTACAGCACATTGCTGATAGCTTAGGGTAGGGTTACAGCACATTGCTGATAGCTTAGGGTAGGGTTACAGCACATTGCTGATAGCTTAGGGTAGGGTTACAGCACATTGCTGATAGCTTAGGGTAGGGTTACAGCACATTGCTGATAGCTTAGGGTAGGGTTACAGCACATTGCTGATAGCTTAGGGTAGGGTTACAGCACATTGCTGATAGCTTAGGGTAGGGTTACAGCACATTGCTGATAGCTTAGGGTAGGGTTACAGCACATTGCTGATAGCTTAGGGTAGGGTTACAGCACATTGCTGATAGCTTAGGGTAGGGTTACAGCACATTGCTGATAGCTTAGGGTAGGGTTACAGCACATTGCTGATAGCTTAGGGTAGGGTTACAGCACATTGCTGATAGCTTAGGGTAGGGTTACAGAACATTGCTGATAGCTTAGGGTAGGGTTACAGCACATTGCTGATAGCTTAGGGTAGGGTTACAGCACATTGCTGATAGCTTAGGGTAGGGTTACATCACATTGCTGATAGCTTAGGGTAGGGTTACAGCACATTGCTGATAGCTTAGAGTAGGGTTACAGCACATTGCTGATCGTTTAAAGTAAGGTTACAACACATTGCTGATGTGCCAAATTTTGGTAATAAAACAAAACGTTTATAGTTTACAATACAGAGGAGTTGATGAAACAGACGCATTTGTAACATCTGGTTGGCGAAACGTCTTTAAAATAGATAACCCAGGTGTTGCCCGTGTCTAATTAGTCTATAAAAAATGGGTAAAAGAACACATGTGCATCTAATGTGGCATTTTATTGTGGCAACGTTTCGCTCTCCAGGAGCTTTGTCAAGCCGTTACCAGATAAAAAAAAATAGGCAGTTAGTCTACATTGTACGAGGTTATTTAGGCCTAGGTTTCCCTAAGAGGATGCAAGGGACGCCAAGATGCATACTGGTGACAGTAATGAGGAAACAACATGGGTATACCTGGAGAGGGTTTCGGGGGGTCAACGCCCCCGTGGCCCGGTCTGAGACCAGGCCTCGTGGTGGATCAGGGTCTGATCAACCAGGCTGTTACTGCTGGCTGCACGTAAACCCACGTAAGAACCACAGCCCGGCTGATCAGGTACTGATTTTAGGTTGGGGGGAAATGATGTACAACACCCACACTGTGGAAACAAGACACACATGCGGTGTAGGGAGATCCTCTGTTGAGAACGTTTCGCCCCACGCCGTGGGCTATTTCAGGTTACATGGAAAAAGTGTCTTCATAAAAGCCATCTGCGTGGGCGAAAGGTGTGTTTGCAAAAGAGACAGAGGTGCAGAACAAGCTTATAGTGTGACAACGTTTCACAGTTTAGACTGCAGGGGTGGGGAACCTGCCGCCTTCTAGGGCATTAAGTGCGGCCTTTTGAATGAGTTATTTTTCTTGAAGTTATTATATAATTATTAACTTTTTACCAAATAACCGACATTTTTCAG